>PVJN01007169.1:0-71278 GCA_004026805.1 Lasiurus borealis | reverse complement strand
GATGGGTAGCCTCGCCCAGCAGCCCTAACCGGCTGGGTTGGTTTCTTTCCTACCTTTGCTCAGGCCGGCAGCCGGATGCCCGGGCCCACTGGGCGGGCCGGAGGCCGCCTGCGGGATGAGCAGACTGCTGGGGGGGACGCTGGAGCGCGTCTGCAAGGCCGTGCTCCTCCTCTGCCTGCTGCACTTTCTCGTGGCTGTCATCCTCTACTTTGATGTCTATGCCCAGCACCTGGCTTTCTTCAGCCGCTTCAGTGCCCGAGGCCCTGCCCGTGCCCTTCACCCCGCCGCCAGCAGCAGCTCCAACTGCTCCCGGCCCAACGCCACCGCCCCCAGCTCCGGACTGCCCGAGGCCCCCAGCGTCCGGCCTGGCTCCGCGGCCCCCCTCCTGCCGCCCTGTCCTGACGTGCCACCTGGTCTTGGTGAGTCTGCAGGGTAGGGCCTGCCCCTAGGGGGTGGGCAGAGGACCTAACCGTTCCATGGGGAAACGGAGTCTTGACCAATGGGGTGCTGAGGTTCGGGGTCTGCTGTAAGAGGGCTACTCCTCGGGTTCCCTCGCCCACCCGCGGGCTGAGGCAGAGGGCTGGTGTCCCTGGATTCTGATGGAAGTCCTGATTTCTGCCACCATCCTGCCTGCAGTGGGCCGACTGCTGATTGAGTTTACCTCACCCATGCCACTGGAGAGGGTGCAGAGGGAGAACCCGGGTGTGCTCCTGGGTGGCCGCTATGCACCGCCGGACTGCACCCCAGCCCAGACGGTGGCAGTCATCATCCCCTTTCGACACCGGGAGCACCACTTACGCTACTGGCTCCACTATCTGCACCCCATCCTGAGGCGACAGCGGCTGCGCTATGGCATCTACGTCATCAACCAGGTGTGCTGTCTGCGACCCCCGGGCTGGTACTGACCACCACCAGGGAACCCATGGGCACTTGTGGGTATGGAGCTCGTGTGCCTGTGGGGACATCTGTGGGTTTGGGGGCATTCGTGGTCCTTGTCTGCCATGGGTGTGTGGATATGTGAACTACCCGTGGGGCCACATGTATGTTGGCGTGCATATCCGTGAAGGGGATATGTGCGTGTGAATGGTGGCATGCACGCTGGCGGGTGTGTGCCTGGCTTTACTGGGCATGAGCCCCATTGTCTTCCTTTGGTGGGCCCCACCCCATGGTGGTGGAGGCCTAAGGGGATGCCGGCTCAGAGGCGTTGAGGGCCGAGGAGAGGAAGAGTTAGTCCTCAAAGCGGGACAAAATCTGCCTTAGCGCCAATGCTGGCCCAGCTGAACCCAGGGACTCAGCTCACTTTCTGAGCCCTGCCATGGACTGGCCACTGGCGCCCAGAGAGGACCCGGCGTAGGCCCGCCTCCCCCCAGAAAACTCCCAGACTGGGACGTGGGTCCCTGGGGACTGCAGGGCAATGGTGTGAGTCTGGAGTTGGAGCAGGGAGCTGTGGGAGCACCAAGGGGCCTGGTCCAGCCCTGGGCTTGGGCAGCAATGGTTGAGATGGGACTTGAGGGATGAACAGGCATCAGCTGGCAGAGGACTGGTGGAAGCAGGCTTGCTAGGCAGAGGGACCTAGAGGCCTCAGCAAGAGAGCTGGTCTGGTGTGTTCAGGAATTGTTGGCTGAGGTGTGGGGTCCAGAAATGAAGGGTGGGTCACAAAGATGAGGCCGGAAGAGCTGACGGAGGCCAAATCCATAAGGGTCTTAAGGAAGCCTGTTAAGCACTTGAAATCCAGCCGGGGCGTGGTGGGCACCATTGTAAAGTTTTAAAGGGGGAGCAAAGTGTGTGTTTGTTTATAGAGAGATCACTGGGGAATGGCCTGGGAGAGGAGACTCGAGGCAGGGGGGGACCAGTGGGAGGAGGCTGTGATGTGGAGGAAAGAAATGGTGGACAGGGCGTGAGTCAGGCAGTAGTTGTGGGGCGGAAGGGGGAGATGTGACACACTGGTGGTGGAGCGGGAGGAAAGGGAGACGGCAGGACAGCTTGAGCGCTCTGTCTTGGTGTTTGCGGCGCCTGTGAGCAAGATGGAAAGCCAGGAGCCGGACCAGGTCTGGGGGAGAGCATGACTCTGGGTTCTTTTCTGCACGTGATGAGTGTGAGTGCCCGCGGGGAAGTGTGAGAGCAATGATGAGCAGGCCATTGGTCACATGAGTCAGCGTTGGGAGTGAGGTCTGCAGTGGAGCTAGGGATCTGGGAGCCACCGGTGTGGAGAGGGTCCCTCAAACCAGCCATGTCCACCCTGCTGGGGAGCATGGGGCCTGGGAAGAGAGGCCAGCTTGGAAGAAACAGATGGAGAGAGAGAGAGAGAGAGAGAGAGAGATTGCTACAGAGGCTGCTAAGTTTGGCAAGAAAGGTTTGAGGAGACCCCGGAGGGTGCGGCGTTCCGGGAGCCCAGGAATAAGCGTCGAGAAGGGAAGCGTGGCGAGTGCGTGAGCACTGCCGTGGGAGTGAGGAAGGATGTGGACGAGAAGCGTCCAGTGGATTTAGCAACCGGGTGGGCCCAGCGAGAGCCATTTCAGGGGCATGGTGGGGGCGGAAGCAGATTGCAGTGGGTTGGAGAATCAGATCTGACAACGTGGAAACAGGCAGTTGGAGACAAATCCTTAAAGGAAACAAACCTCTGCCAGCGAGGGATGGCAGAAAGGCAGGGCAGTGGTTAGAGGGAGGTTTTCTCCTCCAGACGGGAGAGAGTTGGGGCATGCGTATGAGCCCTGTGGGAGAAACCTGAGCTCCTGACCGGTGAAAGAGGTTGGAACGGAGCTCCGATGAGCCCCGAGATAACGGACAGCTGCTCCGAGGACTGGAGGGAGAGGAGGGGCAGGGGGAGAAGGGAAGAAAGCCAGAAGCCTGGGCAGTTCAGGGCTCCCAGGTAACGGCTCCCACCCCTGTACGCTTAAGCTGGCTGGTGGTGAGGAAGGGCCACTCCTGCTTCTCTCCTTCCGGAAGGGCCCCTGAAAGACCCTCCACAGGCGCCTCTCCGGCTCCAGCCTGGAGGTCGTAGGGTGGGGCCCAGGCTCCCTGGACCACGACTGCCCCTGCTTGTCATTTTGTTGGGAGACAAGGGACCTCGCCCGTCTTGTCCTGGTCTCAGAGGCTCCCCAGGGAACTGGGTGTGTAGATCCAAATGAGTCAGAGGGGACAGGTGGCCGAGGCTCCGGGGCTCAGTCCCACGGTTTCGGGGCATCCGTTGTTCGTCTCGCTTTGTGACTGTGCCCCGTAGGGATGCAGTGAGTGTGCTCAGGGCTGCTCCTCTCCAGGATCCCCAGTGGCACGAACAAGACGCCTGGCACAAAGACCAGGCCACAGGGCATGCTTGAGTGAAGGGAAGATGGAACTAAGAGCTCTAAATCACAGTTTAAGTGGACACCGGCCTACGTGAGGCTCTCGGGGAGGGATGAATAACGATACTGTGTGTGTGTGTTGGGGGGGGTGTTCAGGGAGGCCTTCCAGACGTGAGGAGATCGTTCCCGGCAGGGGGCACCGTCACACCAAGGCCAAGGCAAGGAAGAGTCGGGCCCCTGAGGAACGTGGTGTAGCTGGCCCTTGGTGTCTGAGGGCCGTGGCCAGAGAGGAGTCTAGAGCCAAATCACAAAAGGCCCTAGAAGGCCGGGCCCAGGGTAAGGAGCTGGACTTGATCCTAGGAATCTGCAGGAGCCATGAAGGGGATGGGGAGGCGTAGTAGGCCCATGGGGGTCACTCTGGACGATGGTAAAGCGGCAGGTGCTTGCCAGTCACAGGACCAGAGCTGACCTGACCCCTCCCCCAACCCCAGCATGGTGAGGACACCTTCAACCGGGCCAAGCTGCTCAACGTGGGCTTCCTGGAGGCGCTGAAGGAGGACGCCACCTACGACTGCTTCATCTTCAGCGACGTGGACCTGGTCCCCATGGATGACCGCAACCTGTACCGCTGCGGCGACCAGCCCCGCCACTTCGCCATCGCCATGGACAAGTTCGGCTTCCGGTGAGAGCTCCCTCTTCAGCGGAACCCCGGACTACCCACCCCACCTTCCCCGCCTCCCCTAACACGCCCGGGCCCTCACTCCCAGCCCCAGTGCCCAACCTCCTCGCTCCTGGCCCAGGCAGGGCACACTCTTCCCCACCCCATCTCCGTCCTCCTCTCAGGCCCCTCCCTGACGCCCGCCCTCCTGCACACTAGGCTGCCCTACGCCGGCTACTTTGGAGGCGTGTCGGGCCTGAGCAAAGCCCAGTTCCTGAGAATCAATGGCTTCCCCAATGAGTACTGGGGCTGGGGTGGCGAGGATGACGACATCTTCAACCGGTGAGCGACGAGGTGGAGAGTATAGACTGGGTGCGTGGGAGGGCGGGACAGAGCGGGCGGGGCTGCTTGCCCTTCCTGCTGCCCACCCCGGTTCACCTGTCCCCGTCCCCAGGATCTCCCTGACCGGGATGAAGATCTCACGCCCCGACGTCCGCATAGGCCGCTACCGCATGATCAAGCACGACCGGGACAAGCATAACGAGCCCAATCCTCAGAGGTGACCTCAGCACCCTGACCCCAAGGGCTCCTAACCCCTTACTCCCTGGGGTGACCCTCCCTCTGCAGTGGTTCCCCAGAGATGATCCCAAGGCCCCCGTGGTCCTTGACATGAATCTCAGCACCTGTGGTCCCTGTTCCCTACCCGCCAGCTCAGCCTCGTCCAGGGAGCTCTCACTCCTGGCTTGATTCCTGGCAGTGACTAAAATGTAAAGGCAGGGCTCAGATTGCCATTGAGTGGATTGCATTCCCATCCCCGCAGAGCAGATAGGGTGAGAGATAAGACACCACTGGACTCAGCTCCTGGGCCTGGAGCTCAACAAAGGCCCGAGCCCTAGGCGTGTGGGATGGGGATCGGAAAGACAGTACTGACCCTCTGAAATGGGAGTCGGCAGCTGTGTCTCTGAGGGTGTAGCAACATTTGGTGTCCGGTGCTGGCTAGGAGAGATGCCTGAGAGCGTGTGGAATGTAGACAAGGGCTTTCTGACTCGGTGGAGGGACTGTCTGGTGCCAGACCTGCTGGGGAGAAGGGTCCAGAGCAGGATGTTCCTTCTAGGGAGGGGGATAGGCAGTTAGGGCACAAGGTGGTCAGGGCAAGGTGCTGACCTGGCAGAGTGACGGTGGGATGCTTCCCGGAGAATGTGTAGTAAACTGGAGTTTGACAGCTATATTCATTCAGCAAGTATTTGTCACCCACCTACCTTAGGCACAGTGCTATTTTCACCAGGTTAATAGAGGAGGCCAGTTTGGATAAAAGGAAATGGTATGTGTCGGAGTCTGGAATGTGAGCATGCATGGTATATGCTGGGAGTCCGAAGCTCACGGGTATTAAAATTTCTGAGGGCTGAGACTAACGGTAGAGAAGATCATGGATGGGTGTTGGGAGTCTCAAATCCCAGGTTGTCAGTTTCACTTTTGTCCCAGGGGCATTGGGGAGTCATGGAAGGAACCATCCTTGGAGCTTGAGGAAGGTGAAGGGCCGCAGAGCTGCTGGGTGGAGCTGGAGAGAAGCCTACCAGGCCTGAGGGAATCCATGGGAACCCAGGAGCATGCTGGGAGTGAGGCTGCTCTGCTCTAGCCGGAACAGTAGGATGGTTCTGCTCTGAGCCCAAGGTGTAAAGAGTGGGCAGTGCCGCACTGATGTTTGGCAGAAGCATGAAGCACCGGGTGCCCAGGGAGCTGGTGAAAAAGCGGGTTAGGTAAAAATCATGGTGAGCAGGGAAGGGCCAAAAGACTAGGAGGAGAGGGCTTCCGAGCAGCTGAGAATGAGAGCTCGGAGAGCGGTCTGAGCGGAGCTCAGAAGGACTGGGAGGACCAAAACAGTTGGTACGGGAGTGCAGCTCTGCTGGAAGCACAATGCCGGGAGCCTTGGTCCTGGTTCAAGAATAGCCATCATCAATTAGTGATGTCTGCCGGGGGTGGATGGATGAGTGACAAGATAGCAAGAGGTTCTGGCTAAAGGTGCTCTGTGGGCAGTGTTTTCATGTACCTAGCTGCTTTTGCCTTGAATCTAGGAGTTCTCCTGAATTTGTCTTCCATTCACCCTACGTGTCCGAACCATCAGCAAGGGCCACCCCCAAACATACCTGAACCCACCAGCATTTCTCTTTACTACATCTTCTTCTGCCTGGACCACTGCAGTGACTTCTCACTGGTTTCCCTGCTTCCCCTTTGCCCCTTCTGTGGTTTAAATTCCCTGACCCTTCCTCCCACAGACTGGGCTAAAAATCCCTCCCTGTCTTCTTGCTCACAGAATTAAAACCTGCTTCCTCTGACTTAGAGCCCTGCCCATACCTGATGTAACCGCCAAGCTAAGTCTTCCTCTGTTTCTTCTCTTGGCCCGTTAGGGTCTAGCCACACAGCTATGCAAATTCTCATTCCCAGTTTAGATCAGCAGGTGCTGTTACCTCTGCCTCAAATGCTCTGCCTCCTGCTGTCAGCTTGATGTCACATACTCACCCCTTCCATGTCAGCCTTCTTGATCTCCCTCTCCTATGTCCCATAGTACTAATGCTGTGTTCCTTGTGTGTTACCTGTCTCCCCACGTGGCATAGACTTGCCATGAGAGGAAGACTTGCCCTGGCCCGTTTATGGCTATGTCCCTGGTGCCTTAGGGTAGAGAGAGCCTGGCACATGGGGACTGCTGAACAGATAGATGGTGAAGGAGGACTAAAGCAGTGGTTCTCAACCTTCCTAATGCTGTGACCCTTGTGTTGTGGTGACCCCCAACCATAAAATTATTTTCGTTGCTACTTCATAACTGCTCTTTAGCAGCGGTTCTCAACCTGTGGGTCACTCAACCTGCTATCTTGTCACTCACCCACAGGGTGAGAACCGCTAGCAGGGTCGCCTAAGACCATCGGAAAACACAGTTATTTACATTACGATTCACTAACAGTAGCAAAATTACAGTTATGAAGTAGCAACGAAAATAATCTTATGGCTGGGGGTCACCACCACATGAGGAGCTGTATTAAAGGGTCGCGGCATTAGAAAGGCTGAGAGCCGCTGGGTTAAAGGATGAGGAGCAGAGGATGGCCGAGCTGATGGTTTGGGGAGTAAAGATGACCCGTTGCGTTTGAGGTGTCTGTGGGATGCCCTGTATCTGGGTCTAAAGAAGGAAGGTCTGAGAGGAGAAATGTGTGGGGATGTCACAGTTCTGGACTTTGGGGGTGAAATCTGTTTTGAGGGCAGTTGTTAAGAGCAAAAGGGCTTCAGGCAGGTGGAGCGTGGAGGGGTGGCAAGGAGAACCGGTCACCCTTGGAAGAAGCCAAAATGGCTTGACCCTTGGTCCCACGAATGTTGGGTTTGGTGGCGAGCCCTGACCTGGAATCATTTCCATCCTGTCTAGGTTTACCAAGATTCAGAATACGAAGCTGACCATGAAGCGGGACGGCATCGGGTCCGTGCGGTATCAGGTGTTGGAGGTGTCTAGACAGCCGCTCTTCACCAACATCACAGTGGACATTGGACAGCCCCCAGCATGGCCTCCCCGGGGCTGACACTAAAGGACCAAGGCCCCTGTGCCGGGGATTGCTGGCCAGAGGACTGACCGACCTTCAGCCTGGCTGGCGGCTGCTCGGTGGGAGACCCCCCCCCAGGACTGAAACTGTGGGCTCTGTTTTTCTGAGGGTCTTCAATAGACCTTCCCAGCTGCACCTAGAAATTTCAGAACCTACTTTGGAGGGGCTTCCATCCTGAACAGGCCCCTCAAGTTGGGGAGTGAGGGGGGCTCTGGGGTTATTCCTCCTTCCTCCTCCCTCCCCCAGCCCAGCCCCCCTTACTGTCAGGATTGGGCCAGCCCCTGCACTGCCTCATGGAGTGGCCTGGGCTAGGTCACTCCACCTCTCTGTGCCTCAGTTTCCCCTCCCTTGAGTCCCCTAGGCTCCTGGAAGAATGGGAGGTATGACTCGGTGGGGGGGGCAGTGCTACTTCCAGGGGGACGTCTCAGACCTGGGGATTCCCCTGGCTCCCAGGGGAGGGGAAACCTTTTTCATTCAACATTGTTAGGGGGCAAACTGGTGGCCCCCTGCTGAGGAGCAGCCCCAGGAGGGGACCAGAGGGGGTGCTGTGTTAACTGCCTGGGACCTTGGGGTTGGGCTCTGCATGGGTGGCAGGTAGGGCCTGGATCCGTCAGTCTGGTTCCCATCTCCCTGTCTCAGAGCAAAGGCAGAAGCCCCAGGGCTAGCTTGTGTTTGTACATTGCACAGAAACTTGTGTGGGTGCTTTAGTAAAAAACGTGAATGGAGCAAGCCCCTTTGTCTGATTGGGCACGGGGATCGGGGTCCCTGCATCCAGACCCTGGGTGTGTGGCGGGAGGGCGCCTGGCCGGCCCTCGGGCCCCTCCAAGCGGGGTGCTCTCTCTAAGGGGAGAGGTTTGCTCTGCACCTGCACCGCCTCTGAGCCAGAGGAGGCAGCGGCAAGTACACGCAGGGGAACTCAGATTACTTGTCTCGTCCGCCTGTCCTGAAGCTGAAAGTGGCCCGGGATGAGACCGAGGTGCTTGGGGGTCAGGATCCCTCTGATAATTGGATGGTTCCGGCTCCCAAACCACCGGTCAGGTCCGCTGCGTGTCTGTCTGTCGGACGCCGGGCGAGTGGGTGCGGCTTCCCAGACCTGGGGTGGGGGGGTGGGGGTGGGAGCGGGGGGCGGGGCCTGGGCGGCGGCCCAGTTTCCCGGGTGACGGGCCGCGCGGAAGAGGCGGGACTAGGGCCCGGGTCACTGGCCGGCTCCTGGGGCCCGTGACCGAGAACCACGACCCCCGAGAGGAGTCAGCCGGAGCCGGGGTGGGAGAGCGCGGGGCCGGGCCATCCATCCAGCCGAGGGCCCCGGCGGCGGGACGTGGCCGGGGGCGGGGCCGGGCCCGGGCCCGCAGCGTCCGCGCCGCCGCCGCCGCCGCCGGCAGGTGCGAGCCGGGACCGGGCTGGGGCGGCGCGGCGGGCCATGCCCGGGGAGAGCCCGTCGCTTTGGGAGCTGGTGGAGGAGCACGTGCCGCCCCCGGAGCGGCCCGAAGTGAAGAGGATTCTGGGCGAGACGATGGTGGACCTGAGCCTGGAGCTGCGGGCAGAGGTGGGGCCACGCCCAGGCCGGACCCACATCTTGGGGGGGGGGCGTCTCCCCATCTCCTCGGCGGGGTTCCTGGCTCTGCCGGGTAAATCCAGATCCTGTGGGGTCCCACCTCGCCCTCTCCTGTTGGACCCCCTTCCCTCCTTCCCTCCTCCCCCCGCCCCCAGCCCAGCTCTGCTCACTTGCGTCCCCGCCTGCCCCGGTCGGTCGGTCGCAAGGTGTCTTAGCTCTCCGTGCAGGTGGCGATGCTACAGTCTCTGCTCCGCGAGGCGCGGTCCGCCCCAGCCCCCGCCTGCGGCTCCCGCGCCGCCTCCGACCCCTCCTCCCTCCTGGCGCCGCCGCCGCTGCTCCGAGACCTGGTGCGCCAGGAGCTGCGGCAGCTGCTGCAAGGTCTCCGCCAGAAGGCCATCTCCGAGGGCAGGTGGGAAGCCTCACCCGCCTGGGGTCCGGTCCCCGGTCCCCCAGGACTCAGATGGGCCAGCTCTCACCCTGACAAGGGGCCACCACTGTTTCGGCTTCCGGACACAGGTGGGAGAGCCGAGTCATCTGAACCACCACCCACTGGCTGAGAGGGGTGCGTGCGTGCGTAGTAGGCTTTGCCTTTCCTGTTGGTCCCCCCCCCCGGAAGGAGACGCTGCGTGTTCTTCATGTGCACCTTCTGCAGGGACCAGGCCCAAGCTTGGGCCCAGTACAGCCCCAGGGTGCTGCGCTTTGCCTTGGAGGAGCCCCGGTGTGACTTCCCAGCCCAGGAGACGTTCCAGGTGCCTGGTGGTGAGCCCAGGTAAAAAGGGGTGACCGCGGAGGAGGGGCTCTGCTTCTGCTGTGGGCAGAGGACCCCAGCTGATTTGGTGGGTCCCGCCTGGCGCCGCCGTCCAGAGGCTCCTGCTCTGAGGCTGGGCACTGCTACAGCCACCTGTGATAGGTAGGCATGAGCACATGAGGGCTGCAGAAGCCCCGGAGACAACTGCCCGGACTGGGGGCCCACAAGGCTTCCTGGAGAAGGTGACTGACTGGTTTGAGCTGGGTCTTGGAGGAAAGACAGCAGAGCAGATGACAGAGAGAAGAGGTTTTCAGGAAGAGGGGACGCTGTGTGCAAACATGGGAGGGAGGAAAGGAGGCGAGGTCCAGGAACCACGTGTGTCTCTTAGGCCTACAGAACAGGAGGAGGGGCTGGGAGTGAAGGAGATGAAGGAGCAGGGGCATGCTCGTCAACTCATTTTTGACACACAGCCTAAGAGGTAAAGGATGTCCCCATTGTGCAGACAAGGAAACTAAAGCTCAGAAAGAATCACCAGTTTGCCCCAGGGTGGCAGAGCCCATCTGCAAACCCAGATCCCAGAGCTCTCCTTCTTTGTACCGTCTCATATTGCTCTGATGAGGAAAGACCCAAAAGTCACCTCAGAGAAGGGGCATTGTGTCCCGAAGGCCTCCGCGAGGCCACGTGGAGTGATAGTGCCTCCGTCTCCCAGCAGCGGTCACAGAGACCTCAGTCTCATCAAGGAGCAGCTGGACATGTCCAACATTGACCAGGTTGCCAGGCACCTGCGGTGAGGCCCCCGAGTGTGTAGGGGGGATGGAAACAGGGAGGGGACTGGGTAGATCTGGAAGTGCGGGGACTATGAGAGAGGAGAGGGGGCAGTATACCGGAGTGGTAGGGAGGGGGACGGCCCACTAGAGTCAGGCTGAGAGATGGGAAGGGCAGGTGGCTGCCAGAAAGGAGCCAAGTAGGAGTGCTAGCAGGGGCCATGGCCCGAGGATTTTTACCTTGAGGTGAGGTCAGGTGAGGTGAGGTGGGGGAAACCACAGAAGAGTTTTAAACAGGGGAAGGGCTGTGATGTGGGGGAGATCAGGGGCAAGAGGTGTCGCAGGCCCGGGGCAGTCGTACAGAAGGAATGGCAGTGCCTGTGAGGCACGCAAGGAGAGGACACCTTGTTCCCGGGAAGAGGCTTGGCAGGGGCTGTGCTGGGCAGCAGAGTTGGGCCAAGTGGGCTGAGAAGGGAGGGCCTGGAGGGGCCTGTGGCGGGGCTGGCGGCTGGGGCCGTGTGGAGGGCTTCGCTGAGATGCGGTCCTGCGGCACTGGCTCTGGCTGCTGCACTCCCACGTGTCCCAGGGGCCTCCTGGAGGAGGAGTGTCACACCTTGGAGAGGGAGATCCCCGTCCTGCAGGTGAGCTGCAGCCCCGCCCCCGCCCCCAGCCTTTCTGCCCAGGGTAGACAGCCACCTCTCTCACCTGGTGTGTGAGCCCGTGCACCTGTGTGTCTGTGTGCGTGCATACATATAAAGGCTGTGGGAGTCCTGTATCCATTTCTCACGTGTGCGCTTCTTGTGTGTGTGTGTGTGAATCCAGAAGCCCAAGATGCTGGTTGAGCCCCTAAGTCCAAGGTCAGCACTTTGTAATGAACCTGCCGGAGTCGCTCTCCAGTTTTTTGCTTCTTCTTTTTCCTAAGTCTGGGTCTGGGCCAACCACCACCTTGTCAGGCCGGGCTTTTCAGGGGAGCGTGGGTAGTCAGTGTTCCCCTGGGGGCTGCCCTCAGGTGGTTGAGATGAGGGTGTGGCGTGGGCTGCTGCTTTCTGGGTCCTGCCAAGGTCTTGCTTGGCCTCCGCATCCTGCCCTGGCCTCTCCCACCCCTGCTGCGAAGCTGGGGCCTGAGCCAGCTCTCCCTACAGCGCTGCCTGGAAGAGGAGTGCACCAGGGCGAGCCAGGCCTCTGAAGCAACCCTAGAGCCTACCCTGGCAGGTGAGGAGCTGAGCAGGCCCCGGAGTAGCCAGCTTCCTCCCCACGCCCCACCTAGACATACCCTAGGAGAGCGGGGTGTGTGTCTCAGGCATTCCTCTCCTCCAGAGCTACAGGAACAGAAGGCGGCCATGCAGCAGGAGCTGCAGGCACCGCTGCGGCCTTCCTGTGTCTCCCCCAGCCACAGGTAAACCAGTGCGGACGGACGGCTGCACAGGGTGGGCTGAGAGTCAGGCCGTGGCCCTCTCACGGCTACTCCTTGTTCAGGCAGCAGCCCGTGGGGTCCTCCAGCCAGGCCTTCAGATCCTTGCCTTGCCTCCGCGAAGCTGCCGGAGTCTGGGCAAGGCCTCTCCAGTGCCGCCTACCTGCTCCTCCTCTGGAACGCAGGCCTCAAGGCCTGGCTGCCACCTGCCGCTGGGGACGGAAGCTCCAGTGCAGCCCCGGGAAGAGGCCAGCTTCCTCCTCCATGTGCAGTGCCCCAGGCCCCCACCTGACCGCCGGCCACAAGTAGGCTTTGGCTTCGGGAACTCGCCCCCACCTGCTACTGCCACCCCTCAGTAGCCATAGCCTACCCGCCTCCGATCTTGTCTTGGATAGGACCCCAAGGCTGTCCGTCTGTCTGACCCTCCTCCCACCCCCTTGGCCAAGTCCCCGGTATCTGGTCCCTGACCATCACGGCCTTTGGCCTCTCTCCTCCCAGCCTTCACAGAAGCCTGGGTGTAGACAGTGCAGAGGTCTCCTCCCAGCCCCAACTCTTGTCTCTCTGCGGGACTCAGACAAAGCACAGTAGCCGCTCAGAGACAGGAATAGAAATTTCATTAAAATCTATGGACTTTAAAATCCTAGTGGTGCACGGATGGACAGGGGTGGGCGACGCACCGTTATTGCTACAGAGAATTAGAGGCGGCTCTTCCGGGGCTGTCACTGCACAGAGGGACCTGGAGGATGGGCACATGGACACTGCCGGGCTTGGGGGAAGGGGATCTGGCTCCAGAGAGAGGGAATGGTGCACACGGGCTGGAGCCATTTGGCACATGATCAAGGGGAGCCCAATTTGGGAAGCCTGGGCCTTTCGCCTGGTGGCGGGAGGGCAGGGGGGTGTCCGGTAGGGTCCCTTCCCCTGGGCTCTAAGCTCAAACCTCCTGCTGAGCAGCACTCCACCCCTGGCCCCCAGGAACTAGTGCTTTGGGCAGGCTGCTGAGTCACGGGCCTCCGCTCAGCCGGGGCTGCAATGAGGCTCGGAAACCCCAGAGCAGCTGAGTGAGGTGCAGGCGGGCCTGGAAGACAGATGGGGCCTGAGGCCTGGGGCAAGGGAGTGGCAACCACAGATAAGACAATTTTTACAAAAATAATTACACAGACAGACAGGGCTGGGTGGCACAGCCTGACAAGTAACACTGCACGGCCCCACCCCCTCACTCTGCCCCCAGGTAGGAAGATCCAAATTGGCCCGGGCAGAGGCTGGGATCTGCTCTGAGGGCAGGAACACTGGTCAGGAGGCAGGGGGCCCGAGGACAGGGACAGGTAGGGGCCCACCCCGAGGCTCGGCTCCGGGCAGGGTGTGGGGGCATCCGAGGCCACATAAAGCACGGCAGGCCTCTGGGGACCTGGCCCGAGACCCCTTCAAAGTGCTTTAGCCCCCGAGCAGCCACCCTGCCCTTCTCCCTCTCCTGGCCCAGCTTCCATCTTGGCATCCAGAGGACCTGTAAACACTGGGGACACGAGCACAAATGACCGCCCTGGCAGAGGTGGCCAAGGTGACAGCATCGCCCTGCGCAGGGCACGGCGGGGCAGGCGGTGACGCCTGTCCGCAGCCTCCCCAGTCTCTGTGGCGGGAGCGCGGACGGGGCCGGGGCACTCCCCAGCAGCTGTGCTCATATCCGGGAGTCCTGCAGGCGGCTTCCGTTACTGCCCACCAGGGGGATCTGGGCCTTGTCCGGGTGCAGCGGCTGGACCTCCAGCCCGTCTTCGGGGGAGGGCAGCATGATGGGGGCATAGCGCCCAGTCCGGTGCTCCAGAAGGGCGGGGCCCCAGTCTCGGCTTGGCTTGGTGGCATTTTTCAAACGCTATGGGAGGGGTGGGGGAGAGCGAGGCATGTCAGAGGAGAGCCCGTAAGCCCCGTCCGCCACCCCTTCCCAGTTCGCCTGGCTCCCCCCTCACCTGGAGGAGGGTGTCCCCATCTGTGCGGCAGAGCTGGAACAGGGCGTAGAGTGGGATGCAGATGACGGAGGACAGCGCCATGAGGAAGCCGATGGCCACCGCCCAGCCTGGATACTGGTAGTGGTTATAGGTGATTGGCCGGTACTGGATCACCGTGAAGATGAGAATGAACTGCAGAGAGTGGGGGGGGTGGGGAGTGGGCATCAGCCCCACCCAGGCCTCAGGCCTGCTATCAGCATCCCCTCCTTTCCGCTCTAGTCCCCAAGATAACAGAAGAGGCATTTGGGGGTGGGCAGGGCCAATGCCAATGTTTGGGTGGTGGCGGGAGAAGCAGATGGAACCAGGGTCCAGGGCATGACAGACACGTACGTACGATGGAGGGGGAGAGGTCTGGCTCCCCCATAGTTCCGGTCCAGCCAGGGAATCAGTAGGCAGCTGCTGCCACCTTTGGAAGTCAGTTCTGCTCAAAGACTCGCAGCTGCGCCCTCCTGCCTGTCAAAGGCCTAATTCCTGGCCTTGCGGCTTTTGCTTCCTCCCTTATCTTTCTGGCCACACTCCCCTGGTCTCAATGTCTCAGTCACACCCAGCGTCCCCCACCCTTTTCATTTACTCTGGAGAACCCTCCACCGCATCTAAGCAAATGCCACCTCCTCCAAGAAGCCGCTCCATCCCAGGCCAGTGTGGCTCAGTTAGTTGGGCATCTTCCTGTGCACCGGAAGGTTGCAGGTTCGGTTCTGGGTCAGGACACATACCCAGGTTGCTGGTTCGATCCCCAGTCGGGACACTCCAGGGAGGCAACCGATCCATGTTTCTCTCATCAATGTTTCTCTTTCTCTTTCTCCCTTTCTCGCTCTAAAATCAATGAAAAAGCTTACCCTTGGGTGATGATTTTATAAATAAGTAAATAAATAAGTAAATGAAATAAATAGAAGCCTCTGCAGATTTCCCGTCTCCTCCCCCTGGAAGGCATTTCCCATCTGCTGAGCATTTATTGAACAGTCCCCATAGACCTGGGAGCTCCTGAGATTGCATCAGCTCTGGCACGCCAGTGCCCAGCACTTTGCCTGGCACAGTCTCATTTGCTGATTGGAACTGACTTGTGCAGAGAGGAGGAGGCATGCGGGAGGGAAGGCAAAGCCCTGTGGTCCATGGGCAGCCTGGGGAGGCTCCAAAGGCTGGGAGTGATGCGTGTCTGGCTGGGGATGCTTTGGAAAGAGGTGAGATGAGAAACAGAAAACCTAAAGGAAGTGAAGAACTATGTATGGTGTCAGATGGGCACTAATTTATCTGGGCGATCACTTTGTAAAGTATATAAATATCGAACCACTACGTTGTACACATGAAACTAATAGAATATTGTATGTCAACTTTAATTACAAAATACAACTAAAGGAAGCAGAACGATGATGGATGGGCCAATGGCTCATGGGCCACCCAGAGGGCCTGGGTATACGTGTGCTGCTCCCCAGCAGGGCTCAGTATTCGCCTCTTGAGCTCTCAGCTGAGCCCTAAAGCTCAGTCTCCCCCAGCCTTCCCAGTGACCAAATTCTGGAGGTCAAGACCCACATCCATTGTGAGGGCCCTTCCCCAGGGCATTACTCATAGTAGGAGCTTATAACGAGCTTCCTGAATGAACCTAGAACCTGATCTAGATGTGGACAAATCCCTTAACTGAGCTGACAAAGGATGGAGCTTGTCAAAAAGCTTTTCAGAAATGTATAGCAGCCCTGACTAGGTTTCCTCAGTGGTTAGAGAGTCATCCTACAGACCAAAGGGTCTCGGGTTCGATTATGGTCGAGGGCATGTACCTAGGTTGCAGATTTGATCCCCAGGCAGGAGGCGACCAATTGATGTGTCTCTTTCACATCTAACATCTCTCTCCCACTCTTTCAGTGAAAAAATATCCTCAGGTGAGAATGAATACAAACAAACAAATAAACAGAAAGAAATGTAAAAACATGTGTCCATCGGGACTGGAGTCCTCACCTTCTGTTTTTTTGTTTTTAACACATTTTTATTGATCTTTAGAGAAGAAAAGAGGAAGAGCTAGAAACATCAGTGATGAAAGAGAATCACTGATCAGCTGCTTCCTGCATGTCCCACTGGGCATGTGCCCTTGACTGGAATCAAACCTGGGACCCTTCATTCTGCAGGCTGACACACTATCCACTGAGCGGAACCAGCTAGAGCTACTCACCGTATGTTTTAACTTTAGCCTGACTGTGTGTGCACAGAGAGGACCCTGCCCACTACCTGCGTAGCTCGAAGACACTGGGGCCAGGCCGAGGCTGCCCCTACGGATCCTTCTCGTGCCCCCTCTCCTTCCTGCCTCCTGACCAGCCTCGCTGGCGCTCCAGGTCTCTCCCGAGGGTGGCAGCCTCCTCGGAGCTGTGGGGGATGAGCTCCCCTCAGGCAGGGCCTGGGCCCCAGAGGGTATGGCGCTTGGCGGCCGTGCCTGCCATCCCGGCCTCTCACCACTTACAGGAGACTTCCGCTCCTCCTGTTTCAAAGCTGGGCCAGTGGCCAGAGCTGGCGCCCGTGCCAGGCTCAGGGAAAATCCCACACCCCATGTGGTGGAGGCCTCAGCCTTTAGGGGCCTTTGGTTCAGAAACAGGAGCCAAAGTGAAAACCCGATGCTGAGCTCCCTGTGGCACAGAGGAGTCGGGTGTGACAGGGGCATGGCTCGGGACACTGCCCTCGCCACTGGGCTGACCCCTCTGTCACTCAGAGATGGCCCTGCCTCTTCTCTGTGGATGACCGTTACCCTATCAAAGCCCTTGTGCTCCCACTTCCCACCCTGAGCATAAAGGAGCAAAATCTAAAGCAGCGGTTCTCAACCTGTGGGTCGTGACCCCTTTGGGGTCGAACGATCCTTTCACAGGGGTCGCCTAAGACCATCGGAAAATGCAGATATTTACATCACGATGCATAACAGTAGCAAAATTTCATGGTTGGGGGTCACCACCACATGAGGAACTGTATGCAAGGGCCTTAGGAAGGTTGAGAACCACTGTTCTAAAGGAAGTAATAGCTCCTCCTGGTGGTGGTTTGTAGGGTGGCGCTGGCCCAGCACGTGGACTCCAGACTGGACTACCTGCTTAGGGCAGTGGCACTGCCTCTTAGTGGCTGAGTAACCTTGGGTCAGCTACTTAAAATCCCTATGCCTCAGTTTCCTCATCTTTCAAGTGGAGATCATAATGATACCTCAGAGAGTTGTAGCAGTACATCTTATATAATAAAAGCCTATTATGTTAAGTGTCTAATAGTCCGGTTGTCTGTTCAACTAATCAAAGTGTAATGTGCTAATGATATGTTAAGGCCACTCAACTGCTCGCTATGATGTGCAGTGACCACCAGGGGGCAGACGCTCCAACCAGTAGGTTAGCTTGCTGCTGGGGTCCAGCTGATCAGGTCTGAGCCAGACAGGCTAGACATGCCCTGGAGCCCTCCTGCGGTCCCTCCTGCGGTCCCTCCTTGGCTGGCCAACCTCCCATGTCCCTCCTTGGCCCCAGTTGTGCACCGGTGGGGTCCCTTGGCCTGACCTGTGCCCTCTCACAATCTGGGACCCCTCAGGGGATGTTGGAGAGCTGGTTTTGGCCTGATCCCACAGGCCAAATTCATGCACCAGGTCTCTAGTGAGTTAGTATATAAACAGTGTGTAGAAAGTGTCTTGGGATGCCAAAACCGGTTTGGCTCAGTGGATAGAGCGTCAGCCTGCAGACTGAAAGGTCCCAGGTTCGATTCCAGTCAAGGGCATGTACCTTGGTTGCAGGCACTTCCCAGTAGGGGGTGTGCAGGAGGCAGCTGATGTTTCTCTCTCATTGAAGTTTCTAGCTCTCTATCCCTCTCCCTTCCTCTCTGTAAAAAAATCAATAAAATATATTAAAAAGAAAGTATCTGGGAGTTCTTGCCACTAATTCAGTTCCCAGATAGGTTTCCCAGGTGCTGGGTATTGGTGGAAACCAAGACTTCCCTCTCCCAAGTCAGCCCTCTGCAGTGCCTGAAAGGCGTACAGGCTGTCCCTGATCCTGAGCTGACACCTGACCCAGGTGCAGCCTGTTTCCGGGACACTCATGCATTCACACCATGGACTCCGGGCACCTGGAGCCCCTCGGCTGTGATGGGTTGGAGATGGATGATCAGTGAGGCTGACAGAGGCTGACACCAACACCAATAATGGTTCCTCAAGTCCCTCCAGGGACCTAGGGAGGCAGAGCCGATTCAGCTGCTGCCAGACTGCTGTCTCCTTCCACTCAGATCTGGGGTTCTGTGCTCCCTTCCGAACTCAGGGCGAGGGCTAGCGTGGTTCACATGCCTGTCTGACTCTATGCAACCGCCTTAGACTACAAGGGCCAGAGTGCGGAGCCCTCAGGGGAGCTCTGGCTCCCAGGAGAAGGAGCCTCGCCAAGAGGCAGAGGGCAAGTGAGAGGCCAGCCGGGACTTACGAAGATGATAGCTGGAGAGACGAAGCGCCAGCAGATCTGGAAGAAGAAGGGCGGTGGGAACCCCAGCATCATCTTGATGTCCTGAAAGTAGTTCTGGTGCCCTGGAGAGAGGGGCGTCAGTGGCCAGGCAGGACGGCGTGGGCAGCCCGGGGCTGGGGCTCGGGGGAGACCGTGGAAGGCTGGGCACTTACCGTAGATGTACATGATGGACACGCACATGATGCAGGAGATGACCACCAAGGAGAAGCTGGCCGCATAGTTGTCCATTAGCAGCAACCAGTAGATGCCTGCCTGCGGGCGGGCCGGCAGCTGAGTCAGGCTCTGTGGCTAGGTTCCCAGACCCGGTATTCCCTCGTACTCCGGCAACACCAGCCCAGCCTCCCCCTCAGTTCTTACCTGGCTGGTGAGGGGGATGCCCAGCAGGAAGCCGGCCACAGCCACGCCCAAGGTCACATAGGTCTTTTTCTGCAGGATCCACTCATTCCCCACCTCGTCCACAATGGCTGTCACCAGCGTCTCTAGGAGGCAGAACTGTAGGGATGGCCGTCAGAGGAGGAGCCGGAGCTCTGCGCCTTCCCCGCTCCCCAGCCCACACACTACCTACCTGCGTGCCCAGCCCCAGCAAGATAAGCATGAAGAAGAAGAGCAGCGACCAGAGCGGGGAGATGGGCAGCAGCGTGAGGGCCTCTGGGTAGGCCACGAAGGCCAAGCCAGGGCCATGGTCTGCCACGCGGGACACGTCCACACCCAGGTGATTGGCCATGAAGCCCAGGATGGAGAAGATGACAAAGCCAGCATAGACGCTGGTGGCACAGTTAGTGATGCTGATGATGACGCTATCCCTGGTGGGGAGGAAAACAGGCCAATTCAGGGCCTACGGCTTGCTCCCTCTGCCTGATTTGGGCCAGAAGAGGACTTGGAGACAGGGAAAGTTCTAGGGATGGAGGTGTCTGCTGGAAGCCAATTCCAGCATGTCAGCAGGGCTGAATCATCTGGAAATGGCTGAGGGCATTTCCCCAAACCTCAAAAGGATGCATAAAATGATTGCTTGCTGCCACACTGCTGAGGGCACTTCAATCTACATGTTATTGCCTCCTACTGGCCAAACACCTGAACAGCTGTAGGCAATTCTCTAGTCTGACAATGGATTCTGTATACCAAACCCTGGGCTTTGAAGTGCATATCTACTTTACCTTAGGACAATTTGTGTTAATAAAAAGCAAAGGGTCGTGAGACAGAAGAGAACTTAGTTCCTTTAGCTAAGTCTTCTCTGGCTCCCCATAATGCCTTCCAAAATTATGTTTCGTCTATGGACTGTTTAATAATTTACACATAGAGCTTCTCCTGATTCCTGAACCCTTCTAGATGCTGGATTAAGAGCACCAGCACGCTGAAACTGGTTTGGCTCAGTGGATAGAGCGTTGGTCTGTGGACTGAAAGGTCCCAGGTTCGATTCTGGTCAAGGGCATGTATCCTGGTTGCAGGCACATCCCCAGTAGGAGGCGTGCAGAAGGTGGCTGATCGATGTTTCTCTCTCATCTATGTTTCTAACTCTATATCTCTCTCTCTTTCTCTCTGTAAAAAAAAAATCAATAAAATATATATTAAAAAAAAAACACAAGGAAGTGCAAAATCTTGCCCGGTTTAAAAAAAAAAAAAAAAGACCACCAGCAGGTGTCCCCAACCTCTTTTCTGATCTGCTCTTGACCTTGTTAAGTGGGCCTGAGGCTCCTGAGTCTCCACAGGTCCCTGGGACATCACTGTCCCCACCCCTCTTCTCCTTGCTGCCAAGGTTCTCTATCCATCCTCTGATGACTTGATCCAGACCCAGCGTTCCCAGGACCTGCAGGCCATGAGTGGGAGGGAGGGCCCTGGTGGGCCAGGAGGCTGCGCTGGACCTGGTGGGCCTGGGGAGTTGGGATCAGGCTGAGGAGAGGGCATGGAATGGGCCCCAGGGCCGGCAGGAGCCTCACCGGTAGCAGTTGTTGTGGAACTTGTTGTAGGAAGCCATGGTGATGAGGCCTCCCCACGCGCAGCCGAGGGAGTAGAAGATCTGGGAGGCGGCGTCCCCCCACACCTGTGAAAAGGCAGCTGTGGTCAGAGGCAGGCGCCTCTCCGCCCCTCCCCGTCCCTTCCAGGTGTGGCCCACGACACCCCACCTTGGCCTCCAGAATCTTGTCCCACTGTGGGGTCAGGTAGTACATGATGCCGGTGAAGGCTCCTTCCAAGGTCACGCCGCGCACGAACAGGATGGTCAGCACCACGTAGGGAAACGTGGCCGTGAAGTACACCACCTGCGCAAGACAGGCCCGCTGCGCTCCTCTGGGCTCTTCCCGCAGTGCCCCTCCCCTGCTTCTGCCCTCCCGGCCCCGTCTCAACCACCACTCATCCCGCCCATGGCCCTTCATCACCCCCTACACACACACACACACACACACACACACACACACACACACAGAGCCAGGCAGGGCAGGGGAGGCAGGGCCTTCCTGAGGCACAGACCACCCTGAGGCCCTGCAGGGGAGGCACTTACCTTCCCTGAAGACTTGACCCCTCGGATGAGGCAGAGGAACACGACCACCCAGGAGACGCAGAGGCAGCCGAGGAGGGGCAGCCTCACCTCCCCAAAGTTGCCGATGTCGTCGGACAGCTTCAGCACGTAGAGCCTGGGCAAGGGGACACTGCACTGAGCGGCAGCCCCCACGCCCGAGGCCCAGGCCCCGCCTGGCAGCTCCTGTCCTTCTCACAAGGTCCCAGAAGCCCACACGTGAGACAGGAGCCACCGTGGGGGCCCGGCTCCCTCTGCTTGCAGCCTCTTCCAGGACCCCCCCAAAGGATCCTAGCAGCCACGCTCCAGGCCTGGGCCAGACCTCCTCAGCCCCTGGGGTGTGGAGGTCTCTCTGTTCCCACTCAGACCCACGTTTGTACACTTCTCCCTTCAGAATGCCCTCTCCTCCAGACAGATACATCCTATCAGGCGTCACCTCCTCCAGGAAGCCTTCTGTGACCTCTTCATTGACATTAATCTCCGCCATCTCTGAGGAACCGAGGGAGGCAGCGGAAAGCTGACAGACTGCAGGCTCAGGAGCACTCAGGCCCGATGCCCTCCTGCATATGCATGGGTCTGTGTGGCCTCTATGCCACACTAGCGGTGCTCTTTCAATCACCTGGACATTTATTTGTCAGGCCCTGTGCTAGGTGCTGGGCATACAGACCTGAATCAGGCATGTGGGCACCACCAGGAAGGGCGTCTCAACCCTATGGGCAGGAGCACGCTGGAAGGCTTCTCAGAAGAGGTGAGGATTGAGCTAAGGCTTGAGGAATGGGGAGGAGCTGGGCGAAGAGAAGTGGAAGTGCATGCCAGGCTGAGGAAAGAGCAGTGGGAAGACAGGGGGTCCTGAAACGGCCCGGCCCAGCTTGGGCTTGTTGGCAGAGAAGGCGAAGGGACCAGATCATATGAAGCCATGAAGTCAAAGCTAAGTTTGAATTTTATCCTGAGGGCCACGGGGAGCTTCTGAAAGGCTTTTGTAAGAGAGCACTCCAAGAGTCTCTTCGCGGTTAAAACCTTGCAGCAGCTCCCATCGTTGGCCCATGGAAAAGCTAAAGTCCTTACAGGGGTTTTGAGGCCCTAAGTGACCCATCGCCCTCTATCTGCCATCTCTCGACTTCCTCATCCGCTCTGCACCTTGTTCACTGCTCCAGCTGCATTGGGCTCCTTGTTGTTCCTTGACCATGCGAGGCATGCCCCCGCCTCAGGACCCTTGCACATGCTACGGCTTCTGTCTGAAATGCTCTTTCCCTAATATCCATCTGTACACATAGGTATGTGACCTGGGCCGTGACACTGGACCCCGTGCTTTAAAAGGCCCAGAGCTTACTTTAATGTTCTACCATTGCCATCTGGAAAGTCTTAATACATTTGAACAAGCCTCATATTTTCATTTTGCACTGGGCCCACAAATTATGCAGCTGGGTTGGTCAAACGTGGCTCCCTCCTTCGGATTTTTACTCAGGGGTCCTCTTTGTCCAGCGGCCTTCTCTGGCTTCCCTGCTTAAAATCGCAGCCCTGGCCCCAGCCCAGCACTCCTTACCCACTGCTTTGCTATCATTTCCTCTGCAGCACATGTCTCCTTCCATTATACCATAAAATTTACCTATCTATGTTGGCATCTTTCCTCTATGAAGGCAGGGGTTTTTGTCTGTTTTGTTAACTGCTGTATCCCCCAGTGCCCAGCACGGTGTCCAGCACACAGCAGTGCTCTGTACATATTTGTTGAATGAATCAATGGATGAACATTGTGGTAAAAGAACTGGGAGGTAAAAAAGGGAAAACCTGGACAACTGTGGTTGGTACAATTGTCCAGGCTACCAATGATGAGCCAGAGACGAGCTCCTGAGCCTCGGTTTCCTCATCTGTACAATGGGTATGGTATATTCGCACCAACCCAGAATAATTTGTAGATAAATTTAGGTAATACAGGCTCCCTTCTTTCCCCTCTTACAGTTAGGACTTCTCAGCATAGCTCATTCTTGGCTATTTTTCACCCTCTTCCCTCTGCCCCTTGGAGCTCCTGCCCAGACCAGTTCTCAAACCTGTGACATGTTTAAAGCCTTTTGATGAAATATTACTCTATACCTTATGGGACAATGGTGCCAGACGGGTCTTCCTGTTAGACTTGTCAGCACCTTGGCCTACTTCCTCTCTCCTTCAAATCTGCCCCCAGGTCGCCTTCAAACAGGGACCTGCAGAGGGCGCTCCCAACACTTCCCTCTCCTGCCCAAGGCCTGCCACTGCTATGGTTCACTCAACAGGCATCAGAGCTAGGCCTCTCCAGGCTCTCTGTTTGTGGAGGAACCAAAGACATGGGATGGGAGAAGTCAGGAGCTGTGGGGCCACCAAGGAGGGGCTCCCGGTCCCCGTCAGCAGTGCTTTCCAACCGCGTTTCCTGTGTGGCACACAGGAAGACATATTTTTGGTTCATGGGGGTAAACAGACAAAGGGATTTAAACCTGAAGTCTACTGGGCTGGGGACTCGGGCCGCCCAGGCCAGGCCTGACAGAGGGCACATCGATGTTGAAAAGCTCTGCCCACCAGACTAGCCAGAGGGTCCTGCAGCTAGTACGGAGTCATCTTCCTCCAGACACCAGCATTCAAAGTAAAGAAATCGTTTCTTGTTCAAGAGATTGTTAACCTTAATGATATATGTTAAACTGACAGTGTTATGGACGATTTTTTATTGAAATCTCAGGGATTAGGAGTTTAGAAGGCTAACCTGGCAGCCAAATAATGCGTTTGTCCTTTATTTTTATGGCACCATTTTGAGTTTTGGGTTTGGGTTTGATTTTGGACCATGTGCTTTTGAAATCAAATGTTTAACCTAAAAGCTCTTGGAACCCAACACATTTACAAGTTGGTTCTTGGCGCAGTACATCCTGGACTAATTCTGCATTAGTTTTAAATTTCCCAACTCACATGGTAAATACCTGAGAATAGGACTAACTTGTCTATTCCGCACCCCTCCTCCCCTGTCTATTTCTTTGCATCTCCAGCAGTGGCGGTCATTATTGTTCCTAGTGATTTTTGCTGCATCATCTCATTTCACCTTTATAACAATAAGGTGGATGCTGTAAGCATCCCCATTTAATAGAGGAACAGCTAAGACTTAGAGAGATTTAATGACTTCCCAAAGCCACTCAGCTCGTAAATGGCAGAGCCAGGATTTGAATGAGGTCTGTGTGACACCAGAGCTACCATGAAGACAATGGGAGAGGGGTGCTGGGATCCCAGTCCCACTGGGTGTTGGGTGCTGTGCTGGGTACCACGGGGGTTGCAGGATGAGAGGGCATGGTCTTGAGCTTAGGGCTGTGAGCAGGAATCAGACCAGCACACAGAGGACTGTAAAACAAGGCCAAATAGTAGGTGGGAGAGGGAGGACCCTAGGCCGGAAGGGTGAGCAAGAGACTGACAAGGGCTCAGAAATGTGCCCTCGGCTTCTCTCGCCTTAGAGGAGTTGTTTAATCTTCCTTTTGATTTGCTTTCCTCATTTGTAAAATCGGAATAGTTTATAACATCTGCACAAGCTAGCTAGCAAGGTTGTCGTGGGGCTCCAATGAGATCAGGCAGCTTTCCACGGGGGTGTTGCAGAGTGTGGACCAAGAACACCTGCGGGGTAGCGTTGGCCTAATTAACATCAGGCGCCAGGCACGGAGGAGCCAGATGGGACCTGGAGCACATTCCTGATGCAGCAATGCTGCTAGTTCCTTAGCCTCCGAATGCTGGTCTCAGGACCGGAGAAACAGGGATGATAACGTTACCTGAGTTAATGTGCCTGGCAAATAGATAAGGTGCCTCACAAATAGGGGTGCTCACTTCTCTCTTCCTTTACTTATTTTTTTAAATACATTTTAATTGATTTCAGAGAGGAAGGGAAAGGGAAAGAGAGAGAGAAACATCAATGATGAGAATCATTGATCAGCTGCCTCCTGCACATCCCCCAGTGGGAATCAAGTCCGAAACCCAGGCATGTACCCTTGACCAGAATCGAACCCTGGACCCTTCAGTCCTCAGGCTGATGCTCTATCCACTGAGCCAAACCAGCCAGGGCTCTCTCTTCCTTTAGCAGCCAGCCTGGGCAGCTCTTGCAAGGGTCACTTTCCCTGGTTCTCCAGGAGGGGGCATCAGGAAGCCATCCTGCTGGCAGAGTCTCCAGCCTGACTAGCTCCCTGGGCAGGCCTGGCTCCAGCCCTGGCTGAGAAGTAGAATTCAACTGGCCCCAGTCCCCCCATAACCAGTTTTCTTCGTCCCCTCTGATTGCACTGGATAAACTCCCCGGTGCTTTGCCCTGGGTGGCCCCACAGGGCTGGGAATCCCTGGCAGGCAGCCCTATGGCACGCTCTTCTGGAACATCTGGGGGATGTGGGTGGGGCTTTGTGCATCTGGGAGCTTCTAGAGAGGTTCACCTCCCCCTTCCTATCCCCCCTCCCTCCCCTGTCTAGACAAGTGGCCCAGTCCACACCACGTCTCAAATGCAGAACTCTGAAGGGGAGACTTATTTGCTTGGTTCCCCCATCAGGAGTGAGCTCCATGAGGCAGTGTCTGTGTGTCTCCCCCTCCAGTGCAGGGCCTGGTACCTGCCAGGTGCTCAGAAACGATCTCTCCATTGGCTGACGGAGTCTTCCCTGTTGTCTACCTAGTGAACCCCGCACCCCAAGGGCAGTGAACCTCTCGGCCCTCTTTGAATGTCTACAGCCCAGCACGGGAAGCCAGGCCTGAGGAGTCTGAGCTCTGGGGCTGGGCTTAGAGGATATGAATCTACTAAGACAGTGGTCGGCAAACCGCGGCTCTCCAGCCACGTGCGGCTCTTTGGCCCCTTGAGTGGGGCTCTTCCACAAAATACCTCACCACACCCCTGCACCTTCCTGCAGGAAGCACCTGCCCCTGGTATATTAGCTACGTCTCCTCACTGGATGGGTGACCTTCTCAGGGCAGGAGCCCTAGGCCATTGGCACCCATGGGCACACAGGGCCTGGCAGGCTAGGGAGTGTATATTTGTAGGGTGAATGAATGATGTTTACCCAAAGGCTCCCAAAGCCTTCTGCCCACAGGTTCTCCGACTTGACACAGGGCCTTTCCTCCGGGGCATTCTTATAGCCACCCATTGGGACAAGGTGTCCCAGCAGCTCTGAGACTCTGGTCTCCATGGCCACCGAGCACAGTGGGACCTGTCTTTCCAAAGCACAGCTCTAGGATGACAGCCCCAGGCTCAGGAAACTTCCATGGCTCCTGTGTTCCGCAGCATTCGATCTAAGCTTAATTCTTACAGGTTCTCCAAGAAGGCCTGGCAGCCCTTCCCGGCCACCTCCGGCCCACGTGCTCCCCACATACGTGCTCCTCTCATCAGAACAGGTTCCCCTCGGGCCCCACGGCCTTTGCTCGCACTGTCCTCCTCACCAGGAAGCCACCCCTCTCTTCCCCGACTCTCCTCTGCACACTTGCCCGACTGCTACCTCATAAGGACTCCATAACTCAACATCCCGTCTCCCCATGTTCTCTGGGGTGTCAGCCTCTTCGGGACAGGCTGTGAACCCCTTACACCTCTTCATGCACCTCTGCCTCACTCGGTGCCCAGCACAGGGCTGACCCTGCAGCAGGCACCCCACCGGTTCTCACCATCTGCCAGATGGTGAGAGGGATGGCCAGGGGTCGGCACTAGGTGTCCCTGCAGCCCAGGTCCCGGGGGGGCTCACCTCCAGTACTCCTCGCTGGGGCTGGTCCTCTGGAGGGTGCGGTTGAGCAGGTGGGAGAGGTTGCTGGGCAGGGAGGCGGGCTGGGAGCCGTTGGTGAGGTTGGAGGCGTCCAGCACGCCGGCGCAGTCGGGGGTGTTCCAGGGGTTATTGCAGTAGGTCCAGGGCAGCACGTTTGTCATGGACGAGAAGAAGTAGTAGAAGGCGATGCAGATGACCACGTTGTAGTAGATGCCGATGTACGTGGACACCACCATCATGCCGTAGCCCACACCTGGGGGAGGGCGGGAGAGCGGCAGCCTCACACATCAGCTGGAGGAGGCGAGGTTCGTTGTAAAGGGCCGAGGGGCAGGCTTTCAGGCAAGGCCACAGGAGGGACCACAGGTCGAGGCCTTGGCAAGGGCGAGCTGGGGGAGGGGTGGAGGGGGAGTATTTGTGTATACACGTAAGTAGGAGGGAAGGGTGGAGGCCAAGCAAACATGGATCCCAGCAGGTGTCCGTGGCCTTGGTCATTGATGTGAGGCATGGGTCAGCGTGAGGGCTCCACAGGGGTTGGCAGTGTTTGTACAGATGGGTGAGTCTGCACAGCCCCCACAAGTGTGTGTGTGTGCGTGTGTGTGTGTGTGTGTGTGTACCCAGCCCAGGCCTCACCTTTGAACATGGGGCAGATCCTCCAGACCCCCAAGCAGCCCTGGCTTGCAAACTGGCCAAAGGAGAGCTCCATGAAGAAGAGCGGGATCCCGCAGAATATCAGCATGATGAAGTAGGGAAACATGAAGGCGCCTGGCAGGCAGGGAGAGGGCGGCTCAGGGGCAGGCCGGGGGGATCCCTCCCCCTTCCTGCTTGGAACCCAACAGCCAAACCTTTAGAATCGGCTAGGACTCAAGGAGGGTGTGCCTCGCCCTGAGAGGAGCCCGGGTCTGAGGCTACGACACCCCCGGCCCGTCTTTGATCTTGTCAGAGGCTCCCAGAAAGTCTGCTCTGGGCAGAACCCCAGGCCCAGAGCACCCTGTTTAGGTGGGAGTTGATGGCTTAGCCAAGCAATTGCATAACATTAGGTGCTGGGATCCTCAAATGTCCCTAAACTACTTGGGCAGGGGTGAGGGTGGGCAGCTATTGAAATACAGGATAGAAGGCAGGGGACCCCCTGAGGTTGGGGTGCTTTTCTCCACCTCTCTTCACCTGGAGGGAGCAGGCTGGCAGGGCGGGCCCACAAGGCAGACTGCCAGGGTCAGGGGTGGTCTGGGCCTGAGGGTGGTAAAGGGCATCTAAGCCAGAGATGGGGCCGAAGGAGATCAGGGTTGGAGGCCAGCCTATGGGGAGTGAGGCCTGTACCCTGTGTGTGTGTGCGGGGGGCTGGCCTGGACCCTGGTGAGTGGGCTCTATCCAAGAGGGAGGTCCCTGCCCTGTGCCCACTGGGTACCTCCCCCGTTGCGATAGCAGAGGTATGGGAAGCGCCAGACATTGCCCAGGCCCACGGCATAGCCCACGCTCGTCAGTACAAACTCGATCTGGTTGCCCCAGTTGCCCCGTTTGAGGTTCTGGTCCCTCTTGGTGGCCTCGCTGGGCACAGCACCATTCTGTGGGGACAGGAAAGAAGTTACCATCAGCCAGGCGTTTGCTTCCATGCCTGACCCTCTCTGCTCCTCCCCGAGAGGGGACACCACGGACCCTCTAAGCTCCTGCCGCCCGCACGGGGCTTCGCCTCTGCTGGCAGGAGCCACGGCAGACCTGGCAGAAGGGAGAGCGGGGAGGAGCGGGTGCCAGAGAGCGCCCAGTGGGGCTTCCCTCCCCGGTCCCCCGAGCACCCACTCCGGCAGGCAGGCACCATTCCACCTGAGGAGCCGCTGCCGGTGACTGACAGGTGAGACAGTGAGAGGCAGCGGGGGTGGGGAGCACCCCCGCCCCAGCCTCTGAAGCGTCCCCTTGCTCTCTGGGTGAGGACCTGGGAGCAGCTGAGCTCCATACCAAGCAGCCAAGTCAGGCTGGCACAAAGGGGCCTGTGTCCAGACAGCCCCCCCACCCGCCGCCGCCACCGCATTGCCAGGCCGAGCACGCTGCCCGGGACAGGAGGCCGCGGAGGAAGGGGTGCTGGACCTCTCCTCCAGCCGAGGTCTTTCCGGGGGGCGCTGGAGGAAAGGGGGTGGTGAGCTGGGCCAGAACTGGGAAGGGCGTCCTGGGACTCAGGGTGGGGGAGCCCGGGGGAGCCACCTCTATTGCCCAGGGCTGGGGAAGGGCTCCAGGCGGGCGAGCTGACCTGAGCTGGGTGGTGCTGGCCAGGGGGTGGGGGAGGCGACCAGAGTTGTAGGCACCACGCCAGACGTGGAGGACAGACTCTGCCAGGGGGAACAGAGGACAGGACTCCAGGAAGGGGTCTCTGAGCTGAGAGGGGGCCGCTGCGGAGAGGGGGCTGGCCAGGAGGAGGGGATGTGCCCCAAGGGAAGGCCAGACCTGCCTGGGGAGCTGCAGGCCTGGCTGGGAGGCCGCGCTGAAGGCAGCGCCTTTTGGAACCCGGGTTGGAAGTGGCAGCGCGTCCCTTTCTAAGGGGGAATGTGCTCTTTCCCAGGCCGTGCCCCTCCCAGCTCCCAGCCTCCCAGCCACCCTGAGCCGGAACCTCGGGGCTCTGAGGGGTCTCACTAAGAGACTTAGGGACCCCGAGCGTCACCCACAGAGAAGCACGGGCAGAGAGCCTCGCAGAGATGGGCTCTTCTCCCGAGAGACCCAGACAGGCGTCCCTGGAGAACACCCAGGATCAGAGACAGAGCGGCTCGGCCCCGGAGGGAAAACAGGCAGTGACGCTGACCCTCCGCTTGAAAGGGACGCATTCAAGGACAACTGTCATGCTAGCCAGTAAACAAAGAGGCTGGTCTGTGGAATGCTGGCGGACCCTGACACTGACTGACAAACGCAGAGCGGAGGAAGGGCTCAGGGGACGGGGTGCCTTCGGGACAGGCACCGGGAATGCAGACCCAGGGGCCCCCACGGCCAGCGGAGGCCCGAGCCAGCTGTGCCACCACCCCTCCCTGGTCCCACCGTGGCCACATTGGGTCCCTCTGGGCTTGCACACCATGGACCCCCCTTGTGGAGCAACTATCTTGCAGACCTAATCCAGCACTGTCCCTAGCAGAGAGGCTGGCCCGCACACGCCCTGGGGAGTTTTGGGGCACACCCCGAGGAATTGTGGGGTCTCCTTCAAGAAGCACCCGGAGCCAAAACCGGTTTGGCTCAGTGGATAGAACGTCAGCCTGTGGACTGAAAGGTCCCAGGTTCGATTCTGGTCAAGGGCATGTACCTTGGTTGCGGACACATCCCCAGTAGGAGGTGTGCAGGAGGCAGTTGGTTGATGTCTCTCTCTCATCGATGTTTCTAACTCTATCCCTCTCCCTTCCTCTCTATGAAAAATCAGTAAAATATATTTTAAAAGAAGAAGAAAAAGCACCGGAAGCAATTTCTTTTAACCTGCGTTCATTCATTCACGGATTCATCCGTGCAACCACGGAGATTTACTAACACCTGCCGCGTGCCAGGCCCTGCCCAGCCGCTAGGAATGAAACAATAAACAGACACACCACCTACTCAGAGCGAGAAGTGTAGTGGGGAGTGAGCCGTCGACAGCGTAAATAAAACAGGTTTTATGTGCAACTGCAACCCGACCGCAAGGAAGGGGCATTTCTCCAGTGGCAGGAGTGCGAAGGAGGGCGCGGGGCGGGGGAGGTCAGGGAAGGCCACCCTGCAGCAGAGGCTGGAAGGCTGCTTGGCTGTGGGAGACGGTGGCTCAGAGCCCAAGTGGGTGCCCTCTGTGACAGGCCCCGCAGAACCCTGCCCAAGCCTGTCACCGCCTCCCGGACCCTCCTCGGGGACAGGCCCGGCGGTCCCGCAGGGTCAAGGGGCATTTTTGTCAGAGGGTGTGAGGCCTGCGTGGGGCAGTTCATTCATGTCCTGACAGATCGCAGCCAAACAGGGTCCTCTATATTGACCTACAGTAACAGTTCCATTCTGCCCCAGGCTTGTTTACTTAGGGGCACCGCGGGGGAGGGTGGCAGCTGCGGAGTACGTGGGTGGGGACACCGGGCAGTGGTTACGGCTGTAAAAGAGACAACCGGGAGTCCAGGATGGCCTCCTGGGCAAGGGGAGGGTGAGGCCCCGGCGGACAGCAAGGTCCCTAAGGCTTGCGGTCTGAGGCCTGTCTCCCGGCTCCAGCCCCCACAGCCAAGTGCTGCAGGGACAGACTTAGATCTCGGCCGTCTGCTCCCTCCCTGGCGTGGAGGGGACCGGGCGGGCGGGCGGTGATGCTCCCAGCCACGCGCCACAGGCAGCCGCTTGACTGAGCCCTCGAGAGCCAGCGTGTTCCGTTAATGAGCAGCACATAACCGCATAACCGATCATGCGCTAACCAGGCTGCCATCCCTGGAACAAGGGCCTGGAACGGGGGCTGGGGCTTGCACGCTGGTGGGAAGTTACCCTCAGCACTAGGGGGGTCGGCTGTGCAGAAGGAGCTGGAGGTCAGTGAAATGACACGCCGCAGGGGGTGCCAGCAGCTCCCAGCAGAGGCAGCACCCACGTCCCTCGGGACGTTCCCTGGCTTCGGAGCTCAGCCCCGGGTGCCCCACCGGAGGGGGCCTTGCCCACAGCGAGGCCTCTGCCTTCCACTCCAGCACAGGCCACCCGGAGTGCTGGGTGTCGTGGCTGGTGAGGGCTCCCTCCATCCGAAGGGGCGGACAGAGCTGGCCTAGCTTTGTCCAAGAACACAGAGGAGGAGATCTCTAAGTTGCCCTGGGCGGGGATAGGTGGTTCCCGGAAGTCTAGTTCCCTTCCTTCTCCAGCCCCGCTCTGGGGACTTCCTGCTACTTCCTTCCTGGGCAGCGAGGTCCCTGGCTGGCGAGCCTTTTTCAAGGCCACGTAGTGTTTTGCGCCTCGGACCATCTTCCCTAAACGCAGCCTCTCGTTTTGGGGATCTGCTAGGTGGACAGCCGTATCGCTGATATTCCAACAACTGTCACTGCTGCGGTCCCCAGCCCCGAAGTTGCCCACGAAAGAACCCCTTGGTGCTCACGAGGTGACCCAGACTGGTGGCCCGGCTGCCTAACCTCGCTCGGCCCCGCCCCAACTGGTCTGGCTCCAGGCCGCTCCCTCCTGTCACCGTCTCCCCTTTGCTGCCCCTCACTGTTCTCGCTTCTCTCTTGCTCGCACCTTGGAAGTGAATTAAACCAGAGTGGCCTGGGGCCCCTCCGGGTGGGCACCTCCTCCCCAGACTCCCTGCACAGCCCCCTGCCCTCACCCCCGACTCCCCCACATTGGTCTGGCGGGTGGTCTCCAGGACGGGGACTCCCCCAGGCCAGGCGGAGTGCAGGCTGTGGAGCTAGCTCTTTCTAACGTGACCCTCTACGCCCCCTCCCATAGAAACCGTCACTGAGGCAGCAGCGTCCCCCCGCACAGGACTTGTGACCTCTCTTGGGTTAACACCCCCGCCCCCAGCAGTCACTTATGTAAGTCCTTCTTCACACAGCCCTCCGCCCGGCTTACTCCCAGCTCTAGATGAGCCTCTGGGATTAAGGCTGTGCAGCTTTGAGGGCAGAATCCGGGTCTCCCACTGTGCCCTGGGCTCCGCCTGCCCGACCCTGCCCCGGGGGTTAGAACCTGGTGTTCAGAAGTCTGCTCCCCCGGGGACCCGGGCAGGGCAGCTCGGCAGCCTCACCTATGAGATCACAGGAGAGAGACTGGGCAGCCTCCGTAGACCTAACACTGCGTGGTTCTGCCTTGCCTGGAATTTTGCTATTTCTGACTCTCTCCTGTGTTTTCCATTAGTTCCCACTAACTTTTCTAGACTACTTAAAAAAATGTTATTGCTTCTCTTTTGGATTATAAAAGCATTATAAGCTTATCTCTCTCTCTCTCACACACACACACCTAGAAACCACAGAAAAGTGTGAAAGAGGAAACAAAGCTACAAAGGCTGCTCTCAGAGGTGACCAGCCCCACCGGATGGACCCCCCTGTCCCCACGCACGACGCAGAGAACCCAGATTTCCAGCCTGGGCCGCGGCCCTGCGGTGGCTCCCGACTCCCACCCTCCCGGACCAGCGATATTTTTGTGAATCGTGAGCTCCCTCCTCCTGCTCTCGGAGAACACAGGAATCCTGGAGCGGCCCGGCGGGGCCGGCCCCCTGGGACCCAGAAAGCTGCTTGTTTGGGACACTGCAGGCCCGGGGTTTGCTCATGGGACGTGGTCCATCCAAGACAAACTTTATGGAGGAGAACGGGCAAGACCCCGCATCCCAGACTGACCATGAGCCAAATCCAGATCGCTGGCAGCTTTCTCTGAGCCCCTGGGGGAAATCTAAGCAGAACGGCATTACGGTAAATTGCGGCCGCCTCAGAAAAGCCCACGACCTCCTCGCACCCCTCGCTTCTCGTTCCCCAGGCTCTCTCCCATCAGTCCAGGGGCCTGGCTGGCCCTCGGGGGGCACCTGTCCTGCAGTGCCAGAGCCTTCCAGCCTCTTATCCAAGCACGGGCAAGAGCTGGGTCGCAGCCAGAGGAGCAGGATCATGGGAACGTCTACCTGAGGCCAATCCGTGCACAGGGGCGATTAGTGCCTCCTTCCTCAGGGAAAACCTCAGGTTAAGCTCTAGTCACCGCCTCACCCCGCTCCTCCCCAAGTCCACGCCTCACATAGCAGGTGAGAGGGCAGGACATGCCTCCCGCTATTTCATCCCAGAGTCGTGACTGGCAGAGAGCGACCTGCCAGTTTGGGGAGCAGCAGACGGAAGACACACCTGTCAGTCATGCCAGGCTCAGCTCCAGGCCTTGGGGGGCAGGCATGGGGGCACTGGGTGGGCCCTGCCTCTGCCCCAGAGAAGCCCAGCAGCCTGCTCCGTGCTGCGGCAGCTGTGGGAAGAAGTCTCTATCCCAGCGGGCTGGCAGCGGGCTGGCATGGGGAAGTGGCTTTGGTGTTTGACCCTGGCAGTGCTAGGGTTTGAGAGCAGCTCTGCACAATGCTTCTCCCCAAACTAACCCACCCCTCTCTGGAGGACAATCCTTCTCTGGCCTCCTGAAGGTCAAGTTAGGATGCCCTACAGGATGGCGGGTGGCTTTCCGGGTCTTCTGATCCTTGCTGCCATCAGCCCCATTGTGCCGGAGAGCCCTGCCCATCCCTAACTCCCAGGGATGAGGGCATGCCAGCACCCACCCGACCCGGGCACTGGTGACCACTCCAGAGGGTCTCACCTTGCAGCTGAGTTTCACCCTGTCTCCTTCCCCCACCCTCACCACCGAGTCCATGTACCATGTCGCCCTGCCCCTCACCCGCTCTCCCCATAGGAGTAACTGCCGTGGCGGACAATGGGGCTGTATTGATTAGTACAATTCCTGGGCACCTCCGGTCCGTCTCCCCGGGAGCTTGGACAATGCAGCTTTGATACACAGAGCAGAGATTCTCAGCAGGTCCTTGGGCTGGGGGAGCCCTCACACCCCCACTGGCCTCCCCCGTGTCCCCCCCCCTCCCACACAGCGAACTCTTCCTGCACTCCTTTGCACAGTTGCAACTTTCTGGGTCACTTTGGCTGGTGTCTGTCTCGCTCGCTGGCTGTGCCTGCCCCTCCCTGGCACAGATCACTCAGCCCCTCTCCCCACCCCCAGTGCAGCCTCCCAGACTGCCTGGCACCAGGGCGCGACCTTCTGCAAGGTGACTGACCTGTTCCGGGGAGGAGGGGGCCACAGGTCCGGGAGCTGCGGCCATCCCAGGTGAGCACTTGGAGAGGAGCACGCGCGTGCGTCTCCGCTCATTCACACCTCTGCCGGCTCCGGGCGGCTCTGCGCATCCCCTGCCTCTCCCACTGCTGGCCCGGCCGCAGCAATTACTTTCACCTCATCTCCTCCCGGAGCAGAGTGGAGCTCGGCCTACCCCTCCCAGGCCCTCCCCCTCCGGCCAGTCCTCGTGCAGCCCAGCGAGGGTGCTCCAGAGCTAGAGTGAGGCATGGGGTTTGTTGTGTTCTTCTCTTGTTCCTAGCAAGTTATTGGAACAAAACTCTCTCTCTCTCTCTCTCTCTCTCTCTCTCAACCACAGAGTGAGGCAGAGGGAGCTCAGGAGAGCCTGAGAGGGCGGCGTACTTCTCGTCCAGAGCTGGGCCTTTTGGGTTTAGATGCTTCTGAGCCCCTAGACCTGGCATTTGGTGGGCTCCTGGTAGGGTGGTCGGGTGCATCCAAAGCATCTCAGACTTCTTAGACTTCTTAGAGTGCTGTGAGCTGCGACTGCTAGGCCCCGGAGCTGTCTCCCTGCCCCAGACTTGGGGGGTCCCCAACTAGCCGAGATGATAAGGCATCCTGGTAGGAGAGTGTGACTCGCGGTGTGAGCTGTGCTTTCCCCTGTCCGAGGAAAGATGGCCCTGGCTGAGCGGCGGGTCACCACAGGCTCCAGGCAGAGGGGGCTGTGGAATAAGGACCCTTGTGGGTGTGTACCGGGCTGCCCGGAACCGAGGTGCTGCTCTGGGAATGCGTGCTGGGTGGGCCGGCAGGTATTGCTGGGACAGGGTGGGAGGGGACTCAGACCCTCTTCTCTGAGGCCACTGTCGCTGGTCAGTCTCCAGCTGATGGTGAGCACCACAGGCCAGGGGCCAGGAAGGTGGGCATGAGAGCTCTGGTCCTGAGAAGGCGTGGCTCTTGGAAATGCATCGTCTGGCAGAGGGCCTGGCCCATGGCCGGATCTTGGGAAACATGTGTCGAGGGGTAGCATGTATGAATTCTGATGTAAAGAACAGCCTTCCTGTGGGTTTGGGAAAGTGTAGTGACTCCAAAGGGAGTGATGCCACGAGGACCCTGAAATAAAAAGGGCACGGCTTGCCCTGACCCGTGTGGCTCAACTGGTTGAGTGTCATCCCATGCACCTAGGGTCTGCCAGTTGGATTCCGGTCGGGGCTCATGCCCAGTGCAGGGGGTGGGGGTGGGGTGGGCATGCAGGAAGGAGGCAGCTGATCAATGTTTCTCTCCCTCTCTCTTCCTAACCTCTCTCAAAACCAATAGAAGTATTTATTAAAGAAAAGGGGTGAGGGGGAGAGGGGGACAATGCAGGCTTTAGAGACATACAGGCTTGGGTTCCAATCCCACCTCTGCCAGTTTCTCACCAATATGTGGACACTTAATATGTCTGGTCTTAGTTTCTTCATCTCTAAAATGAGGATAATATCCACTCATTATTGAAGCTAGTGAGCATTAGTAATAATGAGTAACCGATAACGCATATTAAGAGCTTCCTATGAGCCAGACACTGCCCTAAACACTTTATATATATACATACACACAGCAACTCATTTACTCCTCCCAAATGTACCTTGAGGTCGGTACATTTTAGTCCCCGGTTTGGGGGAAAAGATGGAGACCGGCCTTGGCGCAAGCAAGTATTCTAAGAACGGCCTCAGACCCCACTGACTCAGCCACTCACCGGGCCAGCCTCACGCAGCCAGTCCCCAGACATGCTCCCTGACTTCCTGCAGGCGCAGACTGAGGGCCAAGGCCCTGGCTGGGCCACTGGCTCCAGGAAGGCCCAGTCACCCATGATGCCCAAATGCTCACTTCCACCCAGGGTGGGCTCTGGGCTCGAGCTGCCCTGGCCCGGGCGGGGTGCCCAGAACAGGCAGCCCCGGCTGGATGGCTTTCTCTGGCTCTGGCCATGGGGACAGGAGGTGGCAGCAGCCCAGCTGGGCCCCGGCCGTAATGAGGCCTCATTAGTGGGATCCAGCTGCTCTAGCCCCACTTAGGGAGGCCAGCTCCCCCGCCCCCACCCCTGACTTTTCTTAGTAAGAGTGGGCATGCTTCCAGAGGGGCAAGGAGTTGAGGGGCTTTGTTGTGCCCTGCGAGTCTGAGGGAAGGTGCTGCTGAGCGAGGGCTGAGAAGTGCCGGGGATGGGAGGAGAGCTTCAAGGAAGCTGTATGATGGGAGGGAGAGCGCAGGACCGACCGGCTGGTGGGTTTCTGGGCTGGTGGGGAGAGGAAGGAGACCTAGAAGAAGAAGGGAGGGCAGGGTCCTAGGTCTAGAGAGGAAGCTTGAGGAAGGATAGGCCTTCTCCTTTGGATCTAGATAGTGTTCACTTTACTGGGGAGAGGATAGTTGCACATCTATGATCCTCCCGTTGGATGCCTAGGCTGTCCTAACTAGGAGAGCACCTCCTGTGCCAGGTCTTATATAAAGAAAGCACCCACTATGGGCCAGGACCTGTGTTAGCAGAGTGCTCACTATGAGCCAAGTGCAATAATGGAAGGATACACAGTATGCCAGGTCTGCGCTAGGAAACACTCACTGTGTGCCAGGACCTGTGTTGAGAGAGTGCCCACTGTGTGTCAAGTCCAATACCTCCAAGTCCCATTGTGCGCCACAGTGCATTTACCATGTATCAGCCCCAAGCCAGTGAGCCCCTGTGGTATGCCAGGTCCCGCACTGGGTGAGGACCCCATATGTGCCAAATTCTGTGTCAGGTGATGATGACCCAATGGAGGCCTAGCCTGAGTAGGATGAGCACCCACTATGTGCCTGGAACTGTGCTAGATTGAGTGCCTACTGTGTGATAGGCTCTGTACTAAGGAAGTGGCCAATGTGTGCCAGATCAGTACTAGCTGAGCACTTGCCACATGCTGGGACTTGTGCTAGGTGAGTGCTTAGTAGGCAACAGCCTTCTCCCAAGGGAGTGCCCACGCCTATGCTAGTTGAGCACTTGCCGCATGCTGGGACTTGGGCTGGGTGAGTATGCACTGTGTGCCAGGCCCTGGGATGGATACTGCAGACAAGAGGTATCCAAACCCTCATGTCAAAGCAGAACAGGGTGGAGCAGACCCACGCAAGCTGTGGTGCTTGCAAAGCCTTCTGGGAGAATTTAGATGCTCTGGCATCCAGGGCCCTGGCCCAGGTGACTCCGCTCTTTTTTTAAAAAATATATTTTATTGATTTTTCACAGAGAGGAAGGGAGGGGGATAGAAAGCAGAAACATTGATGAGAGAGAGACATCGACCAGCTGCCTCCTGCACACCCCACTCTGGAGATGTGCCCGCAAGCAAGGTACATGCCCCCGACCGGAATCGAACCTGGGACCTTTCAGTCCGCAGGTCAACACTCTATCCACTGAGCCAAACCGGTCTTGGTGACTCTGCTCTTATTTGTCCCAGTACAGAAGCAACGGGTGAGTTCTGGGGAGAGACCAAAGAGGCTCCCCAAGGTCTCTGCGGCCCAAGACACTGTATGAATGGGGGAGGGCCTCGGGGCACCAACTTGTGTAGTTGGTGTGAGGCAGCAGGGTTAAAGCTGACCCAGAGGGGCTCTCCTGTCCTGGCCTTCACTCCTCCAGCTCTGTGCTCTGAGCCCCAGTAACCTCCCCGCCACCATGTGTACAGAGATATGAGGTCTCTATGGAAGGACCGCCCCATCCACCCACACCCCCCAGTGCCCCTAAGCACCCCAGCTGCTCCCAAGCTTGGAGGCACCCTGGCCAGCTGGGTTCTTGCATGGCCCTGCCCTGGGAGCTGCTGAGGCGTGAGGGAGGCAGCTGAGCTGGCCTGGCAGAGACCATCTGGGCTGGGAGTGGGGGCAGGGACACGTGCAGCAGGCACGTGAGCCTGGGCACGTGCTAGGAAGCACCTTGCTCCTCCATGGGGCACTTGCCACATGAAGAGCCAGGCAGAAGCTCCAAGGATGACACAGGATGTCGGTGGACACTGAAGAGACCCAGCGGCCCCATGTCCTCACACCCAAACCTAGAGCAAAAGGGGATGGAGCCCTAGTTGGTTTGGCTCAGTGGATAGAGCATCAGCTTGCAGACTGAAGGGACCCGGGTTCGATTATGATCGAGTGCACCTATTTCATACCTCGGTTGCAGGCTTGATTCCCAGCCCTGGTCAGGGTGCATGTGTGAGGCAACCAAATGATGTGTCTCTCTCACATCCATGTTTCTCTCTCTTGGTCTCTCCCCGTCCTTCCCACTCTCTCTAAAAATCAAAGAAAAAATATCCTCAGATTATCACCACCACCACCACCACCACCAAAACATTAAAAAAGTGGGTGGAAATGAGGACACCTCCTCACAGGGAGGCCCACTCCCTGTGCACCAGGGCACAGATGACAGCAGAAACCACTGACCAGGATGGCCCTCAGCACCCTGTGTCCTGCCCCACCATGACATCCAGAGAAGGGGCATGTCTGAAAGGGGTGTCCTTAGCCATGTGTCCTCAGGGGAACAAGCACCTAGTCAAGGGCTGCTCAGCTACCTTGGTGAGCTAGCAGAGGTGGCGCTCCTCAGAGGCTGTGTCCTAGAGACAGGCACTGAATGGAGGAGGCCGCGGTTCCAAACTAGGGCCCGAGAATAGCTAACTAGCGTAGCCCAAGGTCACCAGCAGAACTGAAAAAGAGGCAGGAATAGAACTTCAGCAACCACGGGGGTGCCCAGGGGACACATGCTATGAGCCTGAAACGAAGCAGCAGCGGGCAGAAGTCAAAGGGCAGAGGGCACGAGGAAACCGAGCCCCAGCTATCTTTAGGCACATCCTGGTGCTGGGAACGGAGTCCCAAAGCAGCGTTCCCTTCCACAGGCAGGCTGGCCTGCGGCCCCGGGAAGCTCAGCTCTGGCAAGGGCTCTGGGACATCGTGATTCATGCTCCCTACGGCCCATTGTGGGTCCCACATCTCTCCTGCCCGATTGCCTCAGTCCTCCCGGGGTCACTCCAGAGGAAGAAGGGCAGCCAGGGAGTACGCAGAGGGTTTCTTAGGTTTCACGGGGCTCAGAATCTCTGAGTTCCTAGATAGGCCCGTGGCATTTCCAAGACTTCTCTGGGAAAGTGGAGGCCTTTCCTGGTTCCATCACAAAACCCACCCCTATCAAGTGTTCAGGTCATAAGGCCTCCTTCTCGGCCCATCACTGAGCACCCAGAGTTCAGGATAGCTCAGAAGTGCTTTCAGAAGCTTGGTTCATTCAGACTTCTTCCAACCAGGAGGGAGCTAGATCAGAGCGGGCCTGAGGGGCAGGACGGAGGGCCCTGAGCCGGAGGCAGAGCCACTGTAGACGAAAAAGGGGCCACATAGTGAACCTGACCAGCTCAGGGGAGGCCTGAAAGTAACCATATAAGGATGGTCTGGTCATAAAAATTACTAACTAGCCCTGGCTGTTTTGGCTCAGTGGATAGAGCGTCGGCCTGCAGACTGAAGGGTCCTGGGTTTGATTCCAGTCAAGGGCATAAGTCCGGGTTGCAAGCTCAATCCCATGTGGAGCATGCAGGAGACAGTTGATCGGTATATTCTCTCTCATCATGGATGTTTCTATCTCTCTCTCCCTCTCCCTTTCTTCTCTGAAACCAATAAAAACATATTTTTTAAAGTTCCCAACTAAAAGCTTCCTTTGCGGTAAGCAGTTAGACAGACATGATGAGGTGAGCAAGGATGATGGGCCAGATTACAAAAAGGTCACCAGGGGGAAAGCCTGGGATGCCTAGCAAAGGACAATTGTAGGATGAGACCTCACCACCGAGGTGACCTTTCTTCCCTAGAGATAACATCTAGGCCTCAGCTGTATTTCAGCTCCAGGTCCAGAAAAGCAACAAAACCAGACAAGCAATGCCAAGGCTGACCTCAGGACCAGCTGCATTGGGTAACGACCCCCTGCTGTGGTGCTAACCCATCCATCAGTGGAGACCCCAACCCTGAAAGGACACACCTGGAAAGCTGCTGAATATTCTATGGAGATTTTCCCCTGGGACTTCCCCTCTGCTCTCCTCCTTTAAAACCACCAAGAGAGAGGATCCATCCAGTGCCTCTCCCTCCCAGGAGCAAGCCTTCACCTTACCTCCCCACGCCCACCCCACCCCACATGTATTACCATTACCTTCCTCACTTTCATCAGCCCATGTCTTCCATGGATTACTTCTTCTACCTCTGACTCTATAAATGAAAATGCTCTCCTATAGTTTGAGTCTTGGCTCTGAATTCTTTCTTGGCCAGAACTCAAGTACTGAGCTTGCTGCACCCAGTTCCAATCTGACTCCACTGGTCCAACACCTGTCGCCCACAACACCTTGACAAAGGTCCATCTTGACCTTACGTGAACCTTAAGGTCACTTGTTTTTTTTTGTCTAAGCTAACATACCTCTTTGAAAGGTCAGAGTAATATCCCCTTTTTGAGATCCCTCAGGGTACAACCCTCCACACCAGAACACAAAACCACAAGGTTCCCAAACACCATATCTGTGTGTTGTTAACTCTCCTGTGCCCAACTCTGTTTTACTCTTTGTCCCTTCTGCTTTGCTTCCCTAGCCTTCCTAATCTATCACCAATGAATTTCATGTAAATCCCCTTCTATCACCTCCTTTGGTTATAATGTATACAATAAGCTGCAAAACTGCCATTCTTCAGAATACTTTTCCCACCCATTGAGGTTTCTCTTCCCAGCAAGTTTTGTCAGTTTGGCCCAAATAAACTCATAAAAATTCTCTACAGGTCTGGATGTTTCTTAGGACACACCTAGCCATTCCTTTGGACCAGGTCGGTTGACTCCCAGAAATCTTTGGCGACAGATGGCTTGTTTCAGGGAGGCTCAGCAGAAACCCTGGGCCTATCAATAATCAACTGAATGAGAGAAGCAGCAGAAGGAATTGATGTGGGAAAGGGAGGCACTAAGGGAGGGGCCATGCTCAGACACTAGCTTCCTCCCGACAGCACCCCAGTCTAGCTTGTTCCTGAGGCAAGATCCGAGAGAAGAAATACAAGCACTGCCCTTGGGGTAGGACCTGGCATCTCTTCCTTGGTTCCTGCTGCCAGTGCCACCCTCCTTGGCCCATTAGCATGAGCGGAAGCCCTCACTGGCCCCTCCCTTCGCCCTCTGCTTCTCAAGGCACTTCAGCACCACCTCTCCTGTGCGCTGGGGCAGGCTTGGGGAAGGGGGAGAAGTTTTCTTTAAAAAAAAAATAAAATTATTTATTAAATTTTTTTGCAGAGAGGAAGGGAGAGGGATAGAGTTAGAAACATCGGCGAGAGAGGTACATGCCCTTGACCAGAATCGAACCTGGGACCCTTCAGTCCACAGGCCGATGCTCTATCCACTGAGCCAAACCAGTTTCGGTGAGAGGGAGGTTTTCTGAGAGGCCTCAGACTGAAGGGTCCTGGGTTTGATTCCAGTCAAGGGCATATCTTCCCTAGAGATAACATCTAGGCCTCAGCTGTATTTCAGCTCCAGGTCCAGAAAAGCAACAAAACCAGACAAGCAATGCCAAGACTGACCTCAGGACCAGCTGCATTGGGTGATGACCCCCTGCTGTGGTGCTAACCCATCCATCAGTGGAGACCCCAACCCTGAAAGGACACACCTCGGAAAGCTGCTGAATATTCTATGGAGATTTTCCCCTGGGACTTACCCTCTGCTCTCCTCCTTTAAAACCACCAAGAGAGAGAGAGGATCCAGTGGAGAGGACTTAAGCAAAATATTTTTTGTTATTTTTCAGAGTAGAAGTTCAGAAAAACCAGCCAGGACCAGAGGACCATTTGATCAGCACATAGTACACACTCCTTGTGGCAGGCAGAGCACGGGGTGAGGGTGGGCATGGGGGTGTCCCAAGCCCAGGACAGCCCAGTGGTTCTGCTGTCCTCCCAGCAGGATGATCCACAGCCTTCTCCAGGGTGTCTCTGGTGAAAGGACCGTAAGTGGGCCTCCTGAATTTGCCCTGCTATGGGTGGGTTTGGAGCTGCGGTGCCAACTAACCAGCCAGGGGAGGGGCTGCCTGACAGTGCCTGGGACAACTTAGCACGCAGGCGCGCTGGCAGTGCCAGACTTGGGCCCCATGGAGCCTCCTAGGCTCTCCTGTCATACGGCAAGCAGCTGGCAGAAGGCCCCGGGGCGGGGGGAAGGGGAGGGTAGAGGCAGTGCTCATGTCCCCCCTGCTCCCTGCAGTCTGGTCCCCGTACTCACCAGCATCCCTTTGGCACCTTTCCCCACCATGATGGCAGTGGGTTTCGGACTCTGGAGTCCCAGGCCACAATGACAGGTTCTGCTTCTAGCACCTTTCAGGCCACAGACCTCAGGAGCTGTGGAGAGAGCATAGAGTGAGGACTGAGCCACGCAGGCAGGCCCAGGGCAGGGCCTGGGTGGCCCTCAGGGCTCTCCAGAGCAGGTAGTGCAGGGCCCAGATCCCCAGCCGACAGGCCTCCCTTCCCTCCAACCCCAGTCACCCCGCGCCAAGCGCTTCTCAGCTTGCTCCTTTCTTGATGACCCTGGACCGGTTCCTCCGTAGCTCTTCTCCCGACCCTTCCCCTGCATCCCTTCCTTAGCCTCCAGGCTTCTTGTCCCAAGGGGCAAAAGTCTATTTTTTGATTCTCCAGATGCCCAATTCTATAAAAGACAAAAGAACACAAAACTGGACAGGGTCCAACCCCTTCATCGTCTGTGGATGGCTTCAACCTTTTGCCTGAAGAGGGGTCAGCTTGGATCAGCACACTCAGCAGCCAGGACGGTCTTTCCTCAACCTGATGCCACTCAGCTGGGCTCCAGGGCAGCTGGGCTTGTTGTTACGTCACTAACTTGGACCATAAGCTCAGGACACATCAAACATGCATGCTTCCCTGCCCTTGAGCAGGCTGTCTCCTCTGCAACACCTTCCCCCCTGTTCATCAGGTGAAATTCTTCAAATCCTTTAGGGCCATGCATAAACGTCACCTCTTCTCTGTAGCCTTTCCTTCAACCAAAATAAACAAATTGCTTCCTGCTTTGTGTTTTGTGCAGACATCTACTAGTGTTCTTATCAACTCAGACTAATGTACTTTGAAGTCCTTCAACAGTGAATCAGGAAGTTGCCTGAGGAGTTTCATTTACCCCTCTTTTGTGTCCAGCACTTAGCACAGTGCTGGGCTTGCTGGGCTTGCGGGAAGTGTGGGTTGAATGGAAGGGAAATGGGTAAGGCCCAGGCACCGGAATGATGGCCCAAGTCAGCCAAGATCTTGTAGGAAGCATCTGAGAGGCAAGGTGGGCTGGAGGGGCAGCAGACAAAAGGAAGGAGCAGACACGGACCGTGCAGGTGTATACAGGTTTAATGTTAGGTGAAGATGATAGAGGGGCAGGTTTTGACAGGCCACGGGAGAGGAATCCACCAGAGGATTCCACAGGAGATGAATCAACCTTCAAGGAGATTCAAAGAATTCTCTCATAGGATGAAAATCCTGGGTCAGACGGAGAAGGACGGTTAACCTCCACAGGGCCTCATTCCAGGAAGGATTGGGTCATCTCTCACTCACAGGCCCAGAAAGTCTTTGGAGGCTAAGAGAGCAGGGAAAAAGCTCTTTGTTTATGCAAATCAGCTCTGGCTTCTGTAAGCCTTGGCCCTGGCCACGAGGTCTCCCGCATAGCAGGTGGCAAGTGTGGATGTAACTTATCACCATTTTCCTTTTTTGAGTCAACCAGACTGGCCTCTCTGACTCCTCCTAAAGAGGTCTCTCCTCATGACTTTGGTCTTCTGGGGGGGCAGTCAGGAGGGGAGAGTGTGTACTCCCTTAAGATCATACCCTTGTCCTCCTCACTCACCACACCCCTCCCTCCAGGCTGTAAGTGCTAGATTTGTCTTCCCCAAAGCTGTCCCTCTTCCGCCAACAAATAATAATGACAGTAATAACAGCAGATGGCACTAAGAACCATCTTATGGGTTGGGAATTATTATGCCTTGTGGTCAGGTGAGTAAATTGAGGATACTCCTGGAATTTAGGCTACAGAATGCCCTCACCCTGAGTAACCCAGAGCACGGCAAATGCAGTCTGTGCCCTCATGGTGTTTACAGATGAGTGATGGTTGCTCTCGGATGAGTTGGGTGAAAAGCTTTGCTACTTCTCCACCTCTGCCATTTATATGTTAAATGGCCCCATACACCCACCCCAAAAGAACCAACTGAATGCTCATGAATGCCAGGCTCCCTTCCAGATGTTGGAGATTCACATTACCCGGGGCACCATGGGACCTACCCATAACCCATGCAGGGACCACCATCGACAAGCAATAAGTCTGAAGTTCAGCATATAATGAAGAGCTTGGCCCTGGGATATGGTATCCCTGGGCTGAGATTCTGGCTCTGCCATTCACTAGGTATATATGACTTCAAGCAAAGTATACTTAACCCCTCTGAGCCCAGTATTCTCAACTTGGAAGATAGGGCTAATAATCCTTTATACATTCTGAAGTTTCTGCTTTATTTATTTATTTATTTATTTTACTTGACTGCAAGTCCTTCACATTTTCCTCCCCTCCAATCCACAAATATTCCCACAATCCCAAAGCTCTGATTTTCTCCAATAGTTCTCCACAGCCAACAGGATATGGCCTAAATTGTTTATCAGTCATTTGAGGCTGGCCACAATTCAATTCATTTATTCCACAAATATTTATTTCAGGCTTGCTCTGGGCCAGACCTGTTCTAGCACCGAGAACTCATGGGTCTCTGCCTTCCTGCCGCTTACAGGATAGGGGGAATGACTGAACCTGGTGTCTCAGATGTACATACTTAAAGACTGAGATAAAGGGTGTGAAGGAGAAAGATCCTTAAAGCAGAGGGCCCTGACCTGTCTGAGAATCACAGAAGGCTTCCCCGAGGAAATGATAAATTTGAGAGTCAGAAGGAGTTAATTGGGCAAAGTGGCAATAATGAGGAAAGGAAGAGGAGGAAATATTTAAGCAAATAACATAGGAAAGATGCTGAGGCTGGGGTTCAAATAGCCAGGGAAAAAGTGGCCAAACATGAAGGGGGACAGATGAGCAAGGTCAGGGCCATTGGGGCCTAGATTTTTAGTCTTTAACCTGAGGGCAATGGCAGCTATTCTGGGCTTTAAAGCAGAGAGTTGTAATTGTAGAGGAGCGATTGGTGGAATATCCATATTCAAAACATCACCATAGACACAGTGTGGAAAAAGGAGTGGTAGGAAGAGAGAATGGTACAGAAGAGACCAATTAGGAATAGGCCAGGCCAGAGATGAGGTCTTGAAAGTGATGTTCAGGTGGGAAAGGTATACCGATTTAAGAATATAGAAGATGACATTGGTAGGAATTAACGATGAATTGGATATTGGGAGTGAGGGATACGGAAGGGGCTTTGGTTTTTGCTGGTGCAACAGGAAAAAGCAAATCCCAGTCCCAGAGACAGGAATACCACAGGTTTGGAGCAGGGAGAGAATAGGCTGGGTTGGGCAAAACGAGTGGCCTGTGAGCCACTCACTGGTGCCAGGTGAGAGGGCAGTCACAGGCCCTGGTCCCCGTTAGTCTCATTGCTCGGTCTTTCCTCTCCCCCAAACAGTATTGTCAGGGCAGGCAATTTTAAGGGTCCACCTGGGCCAAGCCCTGGAGTCCTTCCTCGCTGGGGAATTAAAAGAGTCAGGTTCTTTCCCTGTTTTCCAGGACCTCACCGTTTAAAAGAGGAGGGAGCATAAACTCCATTCACTTTGATGAAGGGAGTGGAGGGGCAGTGGGTGCAGGGAAGAGCCCTTGGTTTTCTGCCTTGAGCCCAAGTTGGTCGTCCAGGGCCACCTGCGGCCATGTGGGACTATTCATCATTCCGAGAGGGTTCTTGCCGCCATGCCCGGGGTTGGTTCGCTCTTTCTTGAGTACCTTTGTCTCCATTTCCATCCGTATATATACATATATATCCGATGCATTTTCAGAACCCGTCCCAGTGTCACTCTCTTCAAAGAGCCCTTTTTTTTCTCCTCCCATTGCAGTCAACCTTTCCACTGTACCGCCAAAGCACGCTGTGTACATCTGATTAACACTCTCCTCACACACAGTGTAGCAGCACAGTTACTTGTGTCCAAACCTGGCGCCCCGCCAGCGGGAGGGATCTTCCAGGGCAAGTGCTGTGCTTCTTCTGTCCCCAGGGCTGGGCACAGCGGTGCCGCCGGCCGCCGCCGCAGTCGCAGTGTAGGCCAAGTAAGGGGGCGTTTTCTCTGCAGTCCTTGTAAATATTTGGGCATGCTCAGTGTGGCCTCTCAGTCCCTTTCCTAGAGCCATCCCCTCACCCACTACTCCCCAACCTGCGGATGGCCCCTCACTTGAGGAGTGCTTAACATTTCTCTCCTCCACTCCTTGATTCCCCCCTACCATCCCCCTATTTTTTATTTAGCTGCCACAGCAGCATCCGGCTTGGGTTCAGCAAAGACATATAGACCCAGCTTTTGTGCGGGAGCTGTCAGAGAGCCGGGGACGTGGCTCCTTTAAGAGAGACCGACGAGAGGGCGTGGCCTGCGGAGAGCAGGCGGAAAGTAGGCGCGGCTCCTTTAAGAAGCGGCCCGCAGATTGCCAGGAGGCCCCGGCCGGCTAGGCTGGGGCGCGGTCGCTTTGGGGGCTGCGGCACCAGCCGGGGCGCCCCAATTCCTCGAAGCGGGGGTGCGTCCGCTTCGGTCGGGGTGCGAGGTGGGGAGAGGGGCGGGCGTTACATCAGCCACCACGTGTGGGCCTCTCCACTAGCGAGGAGGCGGCGGTCCCGCCCCCGCCCCCGCCGCCGCCGCCGCCGTGGAAAAGTACCGCGGCGCGCAGGTACCCGCCCCCTTCCCCGCCCCCGGCCTCCTCCCGCCCGGCCCGGCCCGCCGGGCAAGCCCCCTCCCGCCCGGCCCCGGCCCCGGCCCCGTCGGGTTCTCCCTCCGGCCTTGGCTCCGGGGTGCGGGGCGCCCGCAGGGGGTGGGGGGGTGGCGGCCCCGGCTGCTAGGCCCCTGCCCTCACCTGTGGCCGCCCGAGCCCGCCCTGCGAGCGCCCAGAGGGAAGAAGGGTGGGATGGGGAGGGCGCAGATCCTCCCCGGGGGTAGCGGCCCCCCCAAGAACTCCACGGCCCTCGTCCCTTTCCAAAAAGCACGACCGGGAGGGAGCCGCGGACAAAGAGCCGGGGGGCGCCGGACCCCTCGGCGCAGCTCCCCGGGACCGGCGAGCGCCCCCGGGAGCCCGCGCGCGTCCGGAGGTGGGCGGGCAGATAGGGAGACCGGCCGGCCGGCTGGAGGGGCCAGATAGGCAGCCAGGGTGGCAGCCGGGCGCAGAGATGGAGCCGGCGCTGGCAGGCGGGGCGCAGGCACGGCCTGCCGGTTCCGGGCCGCACCCCCCCACCCCCGCGCCCCGCGCCCCGCAGACCCAGCGGCGCCCAGACGGACCGTGACTCGCTCAGGTTCCGGTGCTACCTGCACAGCCCGGCGCCGGCGGCCCCTGACCGGGCGGGCGAGCGAGCGGGCGTCCGCACGCAGCGCCCACACTCCGGGAGCATCCCCCCCACACCCCCCTGCTCCCCAACACCCCGCCTTTCCTGCGGGCTTCAGCGCCTTGGTGACAGCGGAGACACCCAGACGCGCGCACCTACCCCGGCCTCAGTGGCGAGACGTAAATCCATCCCCGTGCGTGCACCCAAACTCTTACCCACAGATGCCTGCAAGCATGCTCGATCACCCCCCCAACACACACACACACACACCCCACACATACACACACACACGCCGCACGCACTGTGGTCCTGGGGCTCAGTCCCGAGGAGCCACCGAACCCCCCACCCCCGATCGACGCCCGGGCAGACGGGGGTGCGCGCCGCAGCGCCCCCTCCGCCCAGCCCCCTTACCATGCTGCAGCCCCCGGCCCAGCGCGCTGGGTCCGCACCGCGTTGCGCCCAGGTGGCTTTCTTAAAGGGAAAGTTGCATCAGCCTCCGAGGCGTAGTGCCGCCCCGAGTGTCCGCCCGCCCCGCCGCGCGCTGCTCGCGGCTCCTCCAGAGCTTGTTGTGTTTTGGTTTCGGGGAGGCGGGGGCCAAGACTTTGGTGAAAGTTTAGAGACTGAGAAGGCTTGGGAGACCTCGCCAAGTCCCTCCCCTCCCTGAACAGCTCTCCTGGCCGCCCAACCCCCCCCCTCCCTCCTCCACACACCCCCCCCCCTCCATCCCCACCCGTCCTGGCCGACTTCTCTCAGGCTCCTCCTCCCAGGGAATAAAATTACAAGTCACTCCAGCTTTCAGATGATTGATCCCCTCTCACCCCTGGGAGTGGGCTCCACAAAAGGAGCCCCCTTCTCCGTCCCTGCCTCTCTCCCCATCCAGCTGGGGCCTCTGAGGGAAGCAGATGTCGTCCCCCCTTCGGGCTAGGCTGGAATGAAGCCAGAAGACCTGGGCCACTTAGGGGGGCTGGGGCTCCAGTTAGCCTGCCAGGTTCCCCCCCCAACCCCGGCCTTCTGCGCCTGCGTTTCCCCCTAGAGAGGAGTCTGAGCAAATTCCATTCCCTTTGGAACAGCGCCGCTAGGGATGTGGGCACAGCTGGGTTAAGAAGGCCTTGGTCCTCCTACTTCTCAGAACTGGAGCTCTAGAGGTGATCTTTTCTCCAGGGATCCTCCTTTGACCACTGGCTTGGTCAACCCTACCTACTCTGGCCATTGTGTTGCAGGGCTGCAGACACGAACCGAACCGGGGCCTCCTCTCCCTGGGGAGACGGACCAGGTTCCAGTACCAGCTAAAGGGGGGACTTGGCCAAAAAGAAGGTTTGGCGAGCCTCAGTTTCCTCCCTGAGAAACGGAGAGGCTACGCCAAGGTAGTGATGCTTCTGCGGGAAACACGTTGCTCCAGGCTCTTGTGGGAGCGGTGTCTGGCAGTGGCGGAAAGGGGCTCCACATTTGCTTACCTCGAGAGAGCCACCAGCTGTCAGGGAGAAGGGCCAGTAAGTACTGGCTGTCAGAAAGGTCCTTGGTGTCCTAGGCTTACCTGAGTACATTCTTCACTATTGTCTGTCCAGGAAACAGGTCTTATTTGTTCCCTGAGGACAATCAGCCTCTAAGCAGCTGAGGCACGCATGCCAAACTCGTACAAGATCAATTGACGAGTGAGAATCCACTTTATTAACTTACCATCGGAGGCACGGAACAAGATAGCCGGTATCAAGCGCAGGCACTTCCTGCTGGCCAGACTCTCAGGTGTACTCCGTAGACCTTCCCCCGGGGCCCTACCATCTCAGACTGACTGTACAACCTATTCCCGTTGGAGACCTGATCCGATCCAGGAAGACAGGCAAGTCTCATCAGCAAGAGTTTCATTTTTATTTTTCGCAGGTATGGGATGTTTAGGATTTATATTCTATGAATGAATTGTGGTGTGTGTGTGTGTGTGTGTGTGTGCCCTTGCCGCTCCTGCTAGGACATACTAGTACATTCTGCTTCTGGTCTCTCCCTCCCACCTTAGGCTTGTTAAAAAAGGGCCACCACAGGAAAGGCGGGAAAGAGGCTGTTTGTTGGAAGAGGACCCCCAAGTAATGGAGTGGGGATAAGGAAGAAAGTGAGAGGAGGGGGCCATGGCTTCCTTTCCCTTTGACTGGGGGTGGGGGAGTGAGAAGAGACCACGGTATCCTGCAGGTTCTTAGAATTGTCATGGTCCAGGGAACATGGGGCTTTCCCACCTCGTACTCGGAGACACCATTCAAGGGAGGCTGCTGCAGGGGTGTCCAGGATGCTTGGAGCCCCTCAGGCCTGGCTGGGGGTGGGGTGCTCAGGATTCAGCCTTCTGAGGGCCTTACCAGGAAGAGAGGAAGACCATCAGGGAGGCATCCTAGTTCCTTAGCCCATGGGTGGGGGAAAGAGAAGATTTCCCCTGGGTTGTTTGGGGAAGTTAGAGAGATTGCCCAAGGGGGTTTTTAAAATATACAAACAGCTGATATAACAGAAAGTATATTTGTATACGTATAGAAAGGTTGACAAATGTGTACACTTTGCCCATCTTGATCCAGATAGGGTTTCAGGAAAGCGCACAGTGCGTTGAATCCCGAGAAGCTTGTGAGAGAAGACTCTAGTTTGAAAGGCTGTTTTTCATGAGACAGGGACGAGAGCAGCTGTTTTTTTCCAACCAGAAAGAGGCCCCAAGGGAGGCAGGTCTGGGCTGAGCCCAGGTCAGAGCTGGGATGACCTTCATCCTTTGGATGTGGGCAACTGACTCACAGGAGGGGAAGGGTTGTGTGAACAGAGTAGGGGGGGATCAGGCCTGAGAACAGACAGGAGGACTCCTGGGGTCAGATCTCTGGCCTGCCTCCGCTGGGGCAGGGCAGCAAGAGAAAAGGCAGCTGGCTGGGCCCCACCCACTGTGGGCTGAGGCGTGCCTCAGGAACCTCCAGTTATAGTGCTATTTCCTTGGAGGACTGCGCCCAGCATCAGATCCCTAGTGCTGGCTGGTTTCCTGACTTGTCATCAGCCTGTAGGATCAAGGGGGCTCACCGAATCGGTGTAGGTGTGTGTCTGGCGGAAACAGGGTTAAGACCAGACGTGGGCCACTTCTGGAGAGCACCGTAGGAGCTGGCGGTGTGGGCACCTTGGTGGAGGGTGCTGAGGGACCCTGTTGAGAGCTGGTGGAAGGTGGACATCGCTTTGAGTTGTAGCCTGTCCTGACCAGTGGTCTCTACCTCCTTGGAGCCCCAGCAGCGAGAAAACACGGTCGGTCGTCAGTGGCCTGTCTAGGCTCTGCCATCAGGTTCTTTCTCCCTTGAACTTGGAGCAAGCGCAGTGATCAGTGCCTGGCACCTTCCCTCCTCTGCCCCGAGGCAGAGGAGCACGTTAGGTTGGTTCTAGATCCAAGAGCTGTGTCCAGGGCTCCATGTGCCCCTCAAGACACTGTTGTACTGTCTCTGGCCCTGATCCATGGGCAGCACGAACCAATCGTGGGGCTCAGAGCCGCGTTCCTGGCTGGACCTCAGCGGCTCCAGACAAATTAGGCAGACAGGTTGGGAACACTGACTTTGGCCCTCCCTGGGGGGTGGGGCGGCAGCACTGATGTCCAGGACATTTAGTGCCCAGGCGCCTAAACACCTTAGAGCTCCCCAAGGCCGGAATTCCCAAATGCCAAGGGTGTCAAAGCTCCCCACACTGTAGAAAACCCCCAAACTTAAGAGTTCCCAATACCCAGAACCTCCAGTGCTCACCCCCCGGGGGCCTAATTCCCAGGATGCCCAACATTTAGACAACTCAATGTTCTTTTTAAAAAAAATATATGTATTTTTATTGATTTCAGAGAGGAAGGGAGAGGGAGAGAAAGATAAATAGAAACATCAATGATGAGAGAGACTCACTGACCAGTTGCCTCCTGCAGAGCCCTTATTGGAGATTGAGCCCACAACCGGGCATGAGCCTTTGACCAGAATCAAATCTGGGACCCTTCCGTCCACAGGCCAATGCTCTATCCACTGAGCACACCGGCCAGGGCCCACTCAATGTCCTTAAGCACTCAACTCTCAGAGAGCCAATGTCCCCTCTGTGACTGGTGTTACCTGAGGCTTGGCCATCGCCGAAGCTGGGGCTGGGGCGGTGCTGGGAGCAGCAGCCGTGTTTCTCTGATGCTCCCTTTCTGGGTCTGCAGAGACCAAGAGGGGCAACAGGAGGGGTAGCTTTTTCTCCAGGCCCAGCCCCACCCAGGTTGCAGGACGCGTGTAGTGAATGTCCATTTACGCGCCGCCGGTGAGGGCGTGTTTACTGCGTGCTGGGAATTGTGCTTACCTCTGGGAACGCAGTCATGAGAGAAAAGGGGCTCCTGTTCTTCTCTATGGACCGTGCAACCCTGTGCCTGTCGATGTCTCGCTGGGGGACGTGTGTGAGAACGAATGGCCGCTGGCATGTGATGGTGTTGGTGTGAGGCTGTGAGCACGTGTCAGCAAGTTGACATGTCAGAGTGGGTCTGATTACATGCATCTGTTGGCCATCCTTACAAAACTTCGCTGTTTCACTGCTTTTCCAAAAAAATGGGATGTAAGGCCTTTTTTCCTTCAGACCCCCAGGTTCTGAGGTTCAGGCCTCTCTGTGGGGAGCAGCAGGCTGACCCCAGAGCCACCTGCAGAGTCCTCCCCATAACCCCTGTCACCACGGATGCAAAGCCTCTTTGAACTGGGAAGATAGAAAGAGTGGTGGCTATAAGTGGAGCAACCAACACCCAAAATAGCCGTCCTCCTGGGGAGGATCTATGACCCCTCTGCTCAGGGCCATCCAACTCGGCCTAGTGACCTGGAGACTGGGCTCCTGCTTAACTGCTTCCCCCAGTCCCATTAAGTAACCCCTTCAGATTTGAAGGAGGGACAGAGCAATGATGTCACTACAAAGTATGATATCATAGGGAGTTGTGACATCATAGGGATTGACAGCAGCCTTGGGCGTAGGTGGTATGATTGCCTGGGTGGGTGTGGCACCATCTGTTGGCACCTCCCCACAACTTCCAGCAGCTGAGGATAGCAGGGCTGGATAAGGCCATGCTCAAGGGCCCTGCCTTATCTGTCTCCCCCACATGCCTGATCAGTCTATTACCAGGAGTAATAGGGGACCTGGCTTGAAGAGGGGAAAAGGTCAGCTGGGGCTGGCTGAGCTCCAGGACAGACAGTCTAGGTCAGAGTCCTGGCAGAGCCCCAGGAAGAAGGAGAGGAAGCGTCCCTGGGAGAGCAATGTAGAGCAATGGTTAGGAATATGAATTCTGAAGCCAGGCTGCCTCATTCATATCCTGGGTCTCCCATTTAATAAGAGGGTAAACTGGGACCTCAGTTTCTTCAACATTCCTCAGTAAAAATACTACTAATAGTCACTCAGTCACAGTATTGTTGTGAGGATTAAATATGTGTGAGGTAGGCCTGGTCAATAGGACATACTCATCCTCCTTCCCGAGTGAGATCAGGATGCTCCCCAGAAAGTACCCAACTTACCCAGGAGCACGTTTGGGTGGCTTGTGCCCCATTGGGGTTTTCAGAGTCTATGTAGCCTCTTACACAGACTCTGCTCCTGCACAGCCCCTCACACTGGGCCTTTCTGGCGTGGTTTCTTCTAGCAACCCCCACAGACATCTTAGAGCCCTGGTGCCCTCTGGTGACAACAGCCACACATGGCAATTACAGCTGGGTCTCCAGGGCACGGCTGGCCAGACAAGACCCTTGTCTGGTTATTTTATGTCACCCTCACATCAAGTTTACAAGGTAGGAGTTACCTCCATTTTCTAGGACGAAGGTTCCGACAGGTTGAGTAATTTGCCCAAGATTACAGAACTAGTAAGTGGGAGAACTTGAATTTGAACCCAGGTTGGCCTTCTCCAAAACCTATGCTCTCACCTTAAGGACATTATTATGCACACAGACCCATGGTGACCGGAAGAGGTTTTTTGTGCCATATTGATAATTTGAGCGAAACTATGATTGGGTGTATGGCCATTGAAATTCTCCAATCGCAGTTATAAAATAGTGTGACTTGTTTTTGAGCACAATAAGGTTGAGTGTTTGGCTGTTGGGACTTTTCGTGTCGCTTTGCGGTGACTCTGTGATTGTATTGTGTGAGTATAACCATGGCTGGGCTCATTTGTGTGTTGTGAAATCAGTCTGCCCGCCTGTGTGCTGTGGAGGGGCGTGGTGAGGCTAGTGAAACTGTGTGGGGGAAGGTGACAGAGGGCCCCGAGTTCCCAGCACCACTTGCCTTTACAGTCCCAGGACTGTGACTGCTCACCATGACACACATGATGAATGACTTCACATGCCTGATGCACTCCCATGGGCCTTCCCGGTTCTAATTCCTCCCCTACCCCCTGCCTTTTTTTTGCGGAAGTAAAGTAAATAGTACCATAAATGGAGTTGGCTTTCATTTTTTTCCCCCATGGAATATTTATGAAAGCATTTTACAAACCTTTGTGTGATATCTCAAAAAAAAAAAATCATTAAAAAAAGACATTAAGCCGAAACCGGTTTGTCTCAGTGGATAGAGTGTCGGCCTGGGGACTGAAAGGTCCCAGGTTCGATTCCGGTCAAGGGCATGTACATTGGTTGCAGGCACATCCTTAGTAGGGGGCGTGCAGGAGGCGGCTGATTGATGTCTCTCTCTCATAGATGTTTCTGGCTTTCTATCCCTTTCCCTTCCTCTCTGTGAAAAATCAATAAAATATATTAAAGAAGGACATTAAGCTATTCTAATTCTTTAATGTGAATGTATCAGTTCTCATTGGTTCTCAAGGTGGTGTTCACAGAGTCTGGAGGGTTTCCAAGACCCTTCCAGGGGATCCACTGGCAAAACTCATTTCCTAATAATACTACATTGTTACCTGCCATTTTCGCTTTGTTGATATTTGTGCTGATGATGCAAGAGCAGCGGTGGGTAAGACTGCTGGCACCCAAATGGGAATTGAGGTGTGGCTCCCAGCTGTACCAGCAGTCCTTGCATTGCCTCTGCCACGGTGCATGCACGGGAAAGAAAGAAAAAAGGAAAGGAACGAAATGAAGGAAGGAGAAAGGAAGGAAAGAATAGTTTCACTTAGAAATTTCCTTAATCAAGCAGTAAAATTACTGATATGATTAACTTTCAGCCTGTGAGTACATGTCATCTTAATATTTTGTGTGACTAATGTGAAGTCTATATAAAGCATGTCTGCTGCCTCCTGAAGTGTGATCATTATATCAAAGAAAAGTAACTCCCCAGGTTGAGGTGTGAGCCGAACGCCGCTTTTCTCATTGAAAAAGAACAAATGCCAAAAAATAGTTATTCAGACTGGGATGTTTGCATACACTTTCCTGGAAAACGAATGGAGTGAGCCTGTCACTTCCGGGGTCGGGGGGGTGGGGGGATGGGCCGGGGTAGCGGGCGGGGAGACTCTTAGTGTTTGTTGCCAACGATAAAATTAGAACTTTCAAGAGAAAGTTAGAATTTTAAAAATTTGTATTTGCTACTGTGAATTTGAAACCTTCCCAATTTCGATGAGATTGGTAAGGACATTAACGAATGTGTGTAGGATTTTTTTTGTGTGTGTGTGTTAAATGAAATGTGTCAATATTTGGAAGGTTGCATGACTCAGTGAATCAATATTTGTCAATGAACCAGATAACTAGTACTAGAACCAAGTCACACATGGTTAAAAGACTTGCACTGGCCAGGTGGCTCAGCTGGTTGGAGCATTGTCCCACACACCAAAAAGGTGCAGTTTTGATTCCCGGTCAGAGCACGTATGGGAGGCAACTGATCAATGTTTCTCTCTAACATCTGTGTTTCTCTCTCTCCCTTCTTCTTTCTTTGAAATCAATGGAAACATCCCTAGGTGAGGATTAAAAAAGAAAAAAAGTACAAGATGGTCCCCCAATAACAAAATAAAATAAAAAAAGAGAAAAAAAAAGTGTAAGATTGCCCAGTGGATTTTATTTTATTTAAAAAATATATGTTATTGATTTTTGAGAGCAAGGGAGAGGGAGAGAGAGATAGAAACATCAATGATGAGAGAGAATCATTCATTGGCTGCCTCTTACACGCCCCCTACTGGGGATCAAGCCTGCAACCCAGGCATGTGCCCTTGTGGGGAATGGAACCTGGGACCTTTCAGTCCGCAGGCTGATGTTCTATCCATTGAGTCAAACCAGCTAGGGGTGCCCAATGGATTTTAATGTAACAGAATCTGAAAAAAATTCATTTATATAGTTTCAGATTCCACACTGCAATTGACCTCTAAGGATCTACTTGGTATAGTATCACAGAAGGATATCCGAAATTAACTGAGAAGGCTATTAAAATACTTCTTTCTTTTCCAAATCTGTATGTTGTAAGTCTGGGTTTCCTTCACATATTTCAGCAAAAACTACATATTGCAACAGATTGAATGCAGAAGTGGATATGAGAATCCAGCTGTCTCCTATTAAGCCAGAATTAAAAAGATTTCCCAAAGTAACACTGTCCTCACTAAAGTTTGTGTTTTGGAAAATATGTAACTATTTTTCTTTTCCTGTTAACATATAATACATTTATATTATTATTTTTAATTAATACATATTTTAAATTTCCAGTAGTTTTAATTTAGAACACAGTGAATATCAGTAGATGAAACCCACTAAAATAAAAACCCTTTGGGTCCTCAATTATTAATATTATTATTATTAATATATATTTTATTGATTTTTGTACAGAGAGGAAGGTAGAGGGATAGAAAATCAGAAACATCGATGACAGAGAAACATCGATCAGCTGCCTCCCGCACACTCCCCACTGGGTATGTGCCCACAACCAAGGCATACGCCCCCGACCGGAATCGAAACCTGGACACCTGAGTCCACAGGTTGACGCTTTATCCACTGAGCCAAACGGATCAGAGCTGCGTCCTCAATTATTATTATTATTATTTTAAACATATTTTATTGATTTTTTACAGAGAGGAAGGGAGAGAGATAGAAAGTCAGAAACATGGATGAGAGAGAGACATCAATCAGCCGCCTCCTACACGCCCCACAGTGGAGATGTGCCCGCAAGCAAGGTACATGCCCCCTACCGGAATCGAACCTGGGACCCTTCAGTCCGCAGGCCAACGCTCTATCCACTGAGCCAAACTGGTTTTGGCAAGAGACTACATCTTAATTGCTCCTGCGACTAGAAGAAATGATAGTTATGTGATGTTAGAGGTGTTAGCTAGCGATCATATTGCTATATAACTGGATCAGATCAATATCTTGTTCACCTTATGCTTACACAATGTTGTATGTCAATTATGTCCAGCTTTAAAAAGAGCCTTTATTATTTTGCCCTACGTCTTTGTTATTATCAATGTACTATTCGAGAATCAGCTGCTTACATTACAATGCATATGAGCCTCAGATTTTCAGCATGTTCCCAGAGTGGTTCGCGACATTCTCTTTCCTTTATTGAATGTGCATATTGTCACTTTCTCCCTGTACAGCCTGGTCTTCCTTAATGAAAAGAACAAAATTGATCACTCAATAGCTACTGCCTCCAGGGCTGACCACATCAGCTGGCTGGCTGGGTGGGGCTCCACACAATTACTGGTGTTCTTAGTTCATTTGAACTCTTCCGTTTCTAAGCACACTTTTTTTAAAAAGCTAGTATTCATTGAGACCATTCTATGTTAACTTTAATTCATTTTCTTATTTAATCCTTACCATGACTCTATAAGCTAGGTACTATTTATAAATAAGAAAACTCAATCTCAGACAGGTTAAGAGAAACCTCTAAGCATGTAATTGCCCTTAAATCCCTTTTAATGTATACATTCCAAAAGTTATTCATCTAGAGTTTAGTACGTTGCTGAAACCGGTTTGGCTCAGTGGATAGAGCGTCCCAGGTTCGATTCCGGTCAAGGGATGTACCTTGGTTGCAGGCACATCCCCAGTAGGGGGCGTGCAGGAGACGGCTGATTGATGTTTCTCTCTCATATCGATGTTTCTAACTCTCTATCCCTTTCCCTTCCTCTCTGTAAAAAAATCAATAAAATATATTAAAGTTTAGTACTTTAACAATTGTTTTTAGTAACAAGTTACCACCAAAGGGAGAGACCAGCACAGATCCTCACCTGAGCCCCTCACATTCGGGTCCTAACTCTGAGCCTCCACTAAAGCCCATGTCATGTCCAGGGCACGTCTGTCCCAAACCTGAACCCTTGAACAAATGACTTGCCTGGATTTTCCCACAGAACCTTTAAGCCAAGCCTTCACACTCCATCCTCCTCACTAAATCTTACCTGGAGCAACATGCTTGAGCTCCTTACCTGAACCCCTTGCTCAGCCCTCACTCATATCGGAGCCTGCACTTGGGCCTTGAGCTACAGGTGGATTCCGACTCTGAGACACCCTCTTGGGAGCAGCCGAGGATGTGGAGCCTGCAGGTGAGTGAGTGGAAACGGGCTTGAGCTGAGAGAAGCAGGAGTGGAGATGAACCCTGGGCTTCCAGGCCCTGCCACAGTCAAGAATGTTCCCAGACAGCACTGACCTCTCACCCTAACCCGCCTCGGCTCAAGGATCCACTGACCACCCCCTTCCCGCTTCGAGAACCAACAGCCGCCTCTGGAGCAACTGGGGCATCACCAAGGCAACAGGGCCAGGCCAGCATGTGTGTGGGGTGAGGCTGCTTTAAAGTATTTTATTGCCCCCAATCATAGGCCTAATTCTCTCATATTGGTAACGCTCAGGGGCCCTGTGGAATAAGGGATCCTGAAAAGGAGGGACCATCCACTTCCCACCATGTCTCTCAACTCAGAGGAAGAAGGTTCTCCGGTCCCAGCCAGATCCTTCCTGAGACAATCTAGTGGGAAACTCAAGCTCTCTGTCCAGACCTCCCCCACTCTCCCCCCCCCCCCCCCCCCCCCCCCCCCCCCCCCCCCCCCCCCCCCCCTGCTCCAGCCCTCACCAACACTCTAGATGCTAGTGGATGTCTCTTGCCTCCTCCTGGTATTCTGGTGGCAGAACTAGAGGGGAAGCTGAGAGGGCCTGTCTTCTTGCCCTCCCTCTCCCCCCACCCCGCCACCCCCAACTACAGTGTATCTCACGGATGAGATTTTGTCAGTGGAGTACCTGATGAAGGAATAGAAGAGTGAACCTAGGGCATAGGGCCACTCAGGGCTTGGTGGCTTAGTCCTAGACAGAGGCCTTGTGTGGGTCATTAGCTGTCACATTGGCTCTAAGCTCCTTACTCTCAGAATCTGGCCTTCCCACCCCCAGGTCTAAGGGCCTCACTGATCCATTTAGCATAACCAGCTGTGGCCTTGTGGGGGTCAGGCCTCTTTTTATCTCCATCTTTGTGAGTCTCTCTACCCCTCCCTGCCTTGTGTAGTGCGTCTGTGATTGTGTCCCCTTGTCTCTGTGAAGAGCTCTGTGGCCATGAATCTGGGAAACTGGTTGGTGACAGAGGGCATGGATCGCTGGGTAACAGGCTACACAGATCTCAGCCACAGGACAGTGGGTGACAGGAAGTCTTAGGGCACAGACTGGTAGGTGACATGGGGTTTTAGACAACACAGGTTCTAGGTGGCAATGCATCATAGGTGACCCAGGGTTTGAGGGGCACTGGGTGTTTGAGGGACATCTGTGTTTGTATTTGACAGACAGATTCGGTGACTCTGAGTTGTGGCCAACACAGAATCTGGGTGACTCGATAGCAATTCAGAAAGCATTTGGGCCGAAACCGGTTTGGGTCAGTGGATAGAGCGTCGGCCTGTGGACTGAAAGGTCCCAGGTTCGATTCCAGTCAAGGGCATGTACTTTGGTTATGGGCATATCCCCAGTGGGGGCGTGAAGGAGGCAGCTGATCAATGTTTCTCTCTCATGGATGTTTCTAACTCTCTATCCCTCTCCCTTCCTCTCTGTAAAAAATAAAAAAAATATATTAAAAAAAAAAGAAAGAAAGAAAGAAAGCATTTGAGAGGCAGAAGAGTGGCAGCAGTGGTTTTCATCTGGGGGCATCCCTCCCCTCCCCCAGGGACATGTGGCTGTGCCTGCACACACATTTGGTTGTCACAACTAGGGGGAAGGTGTGCTACCAGCAAGTACTGGGTAGAGGCCAGGGTCCCACAAAGCGCAAGACAGTCCCTCACAGCAGAGAGTTTATCTGGCCCAAAAGTAGAGAGCTGACTCTGACGCCAGCTGCCCAGCTGACTCCCAGCTCTTACGCTCTGAGACCTGGGGAAACCTTATCTCTAGCATGGAGTACCCAAGCAGCACCCTCCCAAGGTTATGGGGATTACTGAGTTGACACTTGCACAGTGTTTAGAATAGTGTCCAGCACATAATAGATGTGTTGATTCCTTTGGAGAGAAGAACAGTAGATCCAGGTTCAGGAAGTCAAACATTCTTTCCCTTTCTACTTAGAGTTTCTATTTCAGACCGGCTTCTTCCATTCTGGGAAACCATGTCCCAACAGGATCTCCGGATTCAGGGAGTCAAACATTCTTCCCTTTCTACTTACAGTTTCTATCTCAGACCGGCTTCTTCCATTCTGGGAAACCATGTGCCAACAGGATCTCCGGATTCAGGGAGTCAAACATTCTTCCCTTTCTACTTACAGTTTCTATCTCAGACAGGCTTCTTGCATTCTGGGAAACCACATGGCCAAAAGTCTTATATCATGCTGGCCTAATGATGTCAGAGGACTAGGCACACACTTTTCCCTGCCTCAGTCCTGCGCTTTTAAATCCGGAGGCCACTTCTGATTGGCTAGCGTGGCCCTGTGATGGTCAGTATTTTGCAGGGCACTCTAATTGAGACCAGAACCACTGATTGGGAGGGAAAGCTGTTTTTCACAGGGGAGGGGATGCTGCTACCCAGGAGAGAAGGGCAGCTGAGCAGGCCAAGATGACAGATGCCCCTTTCACAGGGTTGTGGGTGAACCTGGGTTGATGCAGGACCTGATCCATGAGGGCTGTAGGTGGCACAACGCCTTCTGTGAGTGAATGTCTTCACTTCTCAGAAACATTCAACTCTATTGAGCTCTCTCCTCCTTATAACATTTTTTCCCCTCTCTAGCTTTTTTTGATAACATAACCTCTTGATTTTCCTCCTCCTCTTCTGGTGGCAACTTGTTGGCCTCCCTTCTGTTTCCTTCTGCCAATCCTAGAAACCGTGGAGGCGCTCACAACTCAGTCCCAGAGGCTCTCTTCTTTCTCAGCGCTTTCCAAGGGGCTCATTGTGCTGTCTCAGTGGGAGCCTGAAGCAGCCACTGTGGGAACATTTCCACCACAGAATACGAAAAGCCTACAACTCAGAATTTCCTTGTTTTTGTTGGAGAGACAATAAACAGTTACTATGGCCCATGGACATGAAAACTTGCTTTTATCTAGATCTTGTCTTACCCACAAGGCCATGCCACTCAAATCCTTTCTCAACTATAACCCAGTTTCAGACACAACCCAGGGTTACACTAAAACTGTTTTAACCCCGTTTCATTAATCCTAAACCCATTTTCATCCAGAGTACATATCTCCCATGGTCATTTACCGTTCCGTATTCTCCAGACACTGTCATCAGCATTCGGAATCGCTCTGACTCAGGTGCCCGCCATCCAATGTTACCACTAGCTAATGGGACACAGATTTGTACCGCCCAGACAAATTCCTCATCATCACCCAGTCTTGTTGTATTAGGACAGTTATTGACATTCCATTTAGGATGAGCTTACTTGGAAATAAAAATAAAGAAAAATTCTGAGGAATTTTCCACAAGATTTGGTGAATCTTAATAATAATAATAATAATAATAATAATAATAATAATAGCCAACATTTACAGTATGTACTAGTATCAGGTCATATAAATTTTTTAAATTTAATAAATCTTTATTGTTCAGATTATCACAATTGTTCTGTTTTTTCCCCTCCATTGTTCCCCTCCACCCAGTTCCCACTCCACTCACTCTCTGCCCTTACCTCCCTGCCACTGTCCTCATCCATAGTCTCTTCCCACACCCCTTCACCCTTTTCCCCCTGAGAATTGTCAGTCCACTCCCTTTCTATGACCCTGATTCTATTATATTCACCAGTTTATTCTGCTCATCAGATTTTTTATTCATTTGATTTTTAGATTCACTTGTTGATAGATATGTATTTGTTGTTCATAATTTTTATCTTTACCTTTTTCTTCCTCTTTTTAAAAAGTACCTTTCAGCATTTCATATAATCCTGGGTTGGTGGTGATGAACTCCTTTAGTTTTTTCTTATCTGTAAAGCTCTTTATCTGCCCTTCAATTCTGAATGATAGCTTTGCTGGGTAAAGTAATCTTGGTTGTAGGTTCTTGCTATTCATGACTGAATATTTCTTGCCACTCCTGTTTGGTCTGCATAGTTTATGTTGAGAAATCAGCTGACAATCGTATGGGTGCTCCCTTGTCAGTAATTAACTGTTTTTCTCTTGCTGCTTTTAATATTCTCTCTTTGTCTTTTGCTCTTGGCATTTTAATTGTGATGTGTCTTGGTGTGGTCCTCTTTGGATTCCTTTTGTTTTCGGTTCCGTGCGCTTCCTGGATTTGTAAGTCTATTTCTTTCACCAGGTGGGGGAAGTTTTCAGTCATTATTTGTTCACATAGGTTTTCAGTATCTTGCTCTCTCTCTCTCTCCTCATGGCACCACTATAATTCTGATGTTGGTACACTTGAAATGTTCCCAGAGGCTCCTTACACTATCTTCACATTTTTGGATTCTTTTCTCTTTTTTCTTTTCCAGTTGAGTGTTTTCTTGTTCTTTGTATTTCAAATCTTTCTTGATTCTTGCATTCCTCTAGTCTGCTGTTAGGTCTCTGTATAATATTTTTTATTTCAGTCATTGTATGTTTAATTTCTAGTTGGTCCTTTTTCATCTCCTTGAGGGTTTCATTAAATTCATCAGCCTTTTCTAGGAAATTCTTGAAAAACCTTATATCCGTGGTTTTGAACTCTATATCCAGTCATTTGTTTTCCTCCATTTCTTTCTTTTGTGATCTGTTCCTTTGTCTCCACATTTTCGCTGCTTCCTTAAGTTGGTAGAGTAGCTTTGTGTGATAGGTGTCCTATATGGCCCAGTAGCTCCGCCTCCCCAGTTACTTGAGATGGACACTTTTGGTGCACTCCTTTGTGGACTGTGTGTACAGCCTTGTTGAAGTTAAGTCTTGATTGTTGTTGGTATCATTTTGGGGAATTGACCTCCAGGCCAATTGGCTGTGAGGATCAGCTATGTCTACTCCAAGAGAACTTCTGTGCTGGAATCAGCCTTATGAGACAAGACTTACAAAATTGCAAAAGTGCTCAGCTTGGATGAGGTGGAGGCTCAGGGCTGAGCAGACAGACTTGGCTTCCCATCAGCCCTGCTCTATGAAGCTCCTGGGTCTCAGAGTCCCTCAGTAATTGCTGCAGCCCTCTTTGTGTGCACGTGCGCGTGCCTCCAGACCTTTTGTGACTCCCCTGAGTTTCCATGCACTCCAGGACCTGTATGACTCTGAGTCCCCAGGTTCTCACCGGAAACTGGGGTTCAGTGCAGTCGGAACTGGAGTTCAGTGCAATGAGGAAGTTCTGTTTTCCTCCCACTAGAGAAAGACAGTGGCACAATCAGCAGTCAGTCCTCTCTGTGCGAACTCACTTGTGTGCCTCCAGACCTCTGCCTTTCACTGCTCCCCTAAATTTCAGTGCACTCCTCTCTTTTCCTAACAGTCCAGACTACCCTGTATGAGTCTTGCCTGGAATAGGGGTTCATTGCAGTCAGAACTGGGGTTCAGTGCAGTTGGGAGTTTCTGTTTCCCTCCCACTAGAGAAAGCCAGCCAGGCCCTCTGCTGCACGTTCTCTCTACTCGGGTGTCTTTGTACCTCAGCTATTTTCAGCTCCTCTGAGTCTCCGTGAACCCCTCTCTTTCCTTCTAGTTGTAGAATTTCCACTCAGCCAGCTTTCCTATGGTTCTGGATGATGTCCATTCTGTCTTTTAGCTGTAGTCTTGAAATTGTTGGGCAAGGCAGCAGTTTAGGTGTTCACCTATGCCGCCATCTTGGTTTCTCAGGTCATATACATTTATACTAACTCTTCTAACCTTTATCATACTCTGATGGAGTAGATAGTCTTACTTTCTTCTTCTTATTGTTTAAAATATTACATATGTCTCCTTCCCATTGATCTCTCTCCAGCTGCTGATATCTTACTTCCCTCTTACTTATTTTTCAAATTATAAGAGAATGTTTATTTAGAAAGTCACAGAGGTAGTAGAAATGAGCCAGCTGGCTACATAGGCTCAGGAAACAAGTTACAGAAGCAAAATAAGGGCCCTTTGAGCCTAGGAGAGAGAAAGGCAAGGTAACACCTTTGGGGAAGGAGCGGTAGAAGGGAAAGGTGCCAGCCTCCTCCTGAGAGGCTTGGGGGATGGGGTGGAAGAGAAGGCAATGGGGTGGAGGGGAAGGGGCACATATGTAGTATTTTCAACAATAAACTTTATTTAAAATAAAAGTTATAGGAGAAAAAAAAACTTAAGAAACAAAACATTGGGGGAAGCCAGTGCATGGAGGTTAAATAAATGGCCTAAGGCAACATCGATGGTAAATAGCAAATCCAGAATTTGCTCCAAGGCGGTCTGGCTTTAAAACATATACTCCCATCAGCCACCATCTAGAGTATATTTATGTTTAGATATGTTGGTTTTGATTTTTAAATGTACAATAAGAAGTAATGTACAGTTAGCAAGGCTTGGTCCTAGAAATATATCCATTATGAAAGTTTGCTCATTTTTGTTTTCCTAAAATAAAGCAGAGTGCTAATAGCATAAGTCACCCCTTCCTCTGAGTGGGCTAATGAGAGATCATCATGACTTTTGATGTAAAAACCTTGAGGATTTAGGGTGAAGGACCCTGAGAGCACTCCCTTCCGGGAGCACACTCACACCTTTCCCTTTCTGTTTCCCTTCCCCTTTCTTTTTCTCTTTCTCTACACCTCCCCCTTCCCCCTGTCACATCCTCCCCAGGGAGTTACCATTAGCTTCCTCACTCCAAGCTCCAAGGGCCCTTCTGTTACTTCTATAACTTGTTTTCTAATCCCATTTCTTCTAGGAATTACTTTTTCTATCTCTTTGATTTATCAAGTAAATATTCTCTTCTATATTAAAAAAAATCCCACAAAACTTGGGGAGAGAAAACTAGAAGAGCTGGTCCTGGGGTGAAGGGTAGGAAGAGGAGGGAGGAAAAGGAGGAGGAGGAGGAGAGAGAGGAGTGATGATGACCAGAACTAGTCTTAATAGGACCCAGCCTGGCCAGGAGATGGGGATTGCCGTGATTGACAAATCCTTCTTGTTTGAATGATGATCCAAGACCCAATTCCACTCTTTGACTTTCCCTGGAGCATTGACAAAGATCCAGCACAGTCAAATCAACTCCACTAATAACTCATCTGCCAAGCAGTCATATTTTGAGGGGAAGAATGCCTGGATCATGAGAGTATCTTGCCCTGGGGCCAGGGCACAAGAATAGGGGCATGGATTGGGTGCTACTTCCTCTTTTATGCACGTCACTATTTCTTTATTAGGTGCTTAGGGATAATCAGGAAAATGTGGGTGAGTTAGATAGGAAGAGGAAGATGCCCCTGGGAATTCCCAGAAACCCTTCTGCAAAGAATTAGTCAGAGGCAGGGTTATAGTGCCCTCTAATGGATACTTTAGGAATTTATACAATATCGGATTTGGGATGTGGCACAGTAAGGTAAGCTAAAGCCATCAAAGGCAAGGTTATTTACCAGCGGGTTGGCCTCCAGAGTGTTTAGAAAGCAGGCCCAGAAGGCTCCCCTTGGGGGGTAGAGGGCAGAGGCTGAGAAGAGAGTATAAAGGGGGAGGGGAACTAGGGGACATCTGTAATACTGTCAATAATAAAGTAAAATAAAGCAAGCAGGCCCATAGGAGATCATAGCATGCAGACCTACCTGGTCACCCCCAACTGCCCTCTCCTGCCAGCCTGGTTGCCCCCAACTGCCCTCCCCTTGTGTGTGTGTGTGTGTGTGTGGCTTCTCCTAATTTCACCAAGCAAAAGTCAGGGAAATGGTTAAAGAGGCAAAATGTGGGAGTAGCTGATGGCAATGACTGCCCCCCCCCCCACAACCCCCCGCAACTAAAAGTGAGAAAAAACAAAGACTGTGGAGGTAGGAACTTGCCCCTCTTGAAGTAGACTGAGTGAGGAGATTTTAACAAGAAGGTACAGCCAGTAACTTTCCAAGCAGAATTGGATGCATGCCTGGTGATTGTGGATGGCCAGTTAAATTAAGGAATACTCTGATTCTACTGATTCCCTTGACTCACCTGGAGCAAAAGGAGGACTAAGAGATATCATCTCCACAGCAAAATGGAGTGGTGTTTGTCAGAATGCGAGAAAAGAAGGGCTTGGTGCGGGGAGGAAATATAAAGGCAAATGAGTTAGAGGTTTCTTCTTTTTAAAAAGTATTTTTTATTCCCACTGAAGAAATATTTTTTATTGATTTTAGAGAGAGAAGGGAGAGAGGGAGGGAAAAAGGGAGGGCGAGAGAGAGGGGAAGAAACATTGATGTGAGTAAGAAACATCTATCAGTTGCCTCCCAGACTTGCTCTGACTGGGGATTGAACCTACAACCTTTTGGTGCACAGAAGGATGCTTCAATCAACTGAGCCATCCAGCCAGTGCAGAGGCTTCTTAACTGTAACTCCTTTGTCTTTAAACTGTTTTTCCTTCTAAGAAGGTACTATGCTCTTTGTGTTTCAAACCTAAAACTTCCCTATATAGTGAAAGGCTAATATGAAAATTGTCTCCTCAACTGGGAGTTCCACTGGGAGTTTGACTAGGAAGGGGGGCTGGCTAGACCCCACCTGTGCACAAATTCATGCACCAGGCTTCTACTTTTGATATGATTGAGTTTAAAGCTAATTGGTTACAAATTAGTGTTTGGGGATTTAGAAAAACATTCTTTTTTTTTTTTTTTTTTTGCTTGAATGGCTCCTATTAAGTATGTAAATGAATTGCTTCATTGTGAGCCTAAATTTCTCCTGGTGGCAAATTTCTTCTGATGAAATTGTCTTTGGCTATGGTATCCTATATAATAAAAACCTAGGTAGCGTCATGCCCTTGTGTGTTGCCCTTGCATGATGTTGTCACAAGATGACTGCCCTCACATCATCACAAGATGGCCACTACAAGATGGCCATCACAAGATGGCTGGCAGGGGACGGTAATTGGGGGCAACCAGGCCTGCAGGAGAGGGCAGTTGGGGGTGACTAGGTCTGTTGGGGATAGCAGTTGGAAGCGACCAGGCCTGCAGGGGAGGGCAGTTGGGGACAATTGGGCTGGTAGGGGCACAGATAGGCATCAATCAGGCCAGCAGGGGCATGGGTAAGGGGTGATCAGAAGCAGTTAGGAGCAATCAAGCAGGCGAGTGGTTAGAAACCAGCAGTCCTGGATTGTGAGAGGGATCCCAGATTGGAGAGGGTGCAGGCTGGGCTGAGGGACACCCCCCCCCATGCATGAATTTCATACACCATGCCTTTAGTAATTTAATAATACTTTAATTTATGAACAGAGTAAGATTCATCTATAAATTAGAAAGGTTGAAAAGTTGACTTATTTTGATAATGATGTTAAGTTTTTTGTGTGTGTAAAGATACATAAACATATTAGTTTAGCTAATTTAATTGAAATCATTTGCACAGAAAAGGTTATAAATCATAAATATGTCGGAAACCAAACATTGTTCTTACTAAATGGATGTAAACAGGAGGCTAGAAGGCTGGTCAACCTTAACTGCTCTGAAAGGTCAGAGCTAATCACTCATTGTGTAGCTGAAACATTGTTGGCTGAAGCAACCTCTACCTGTTTGTTTCATGTTAGTTTCTGTTTTGTTATTTCCTGCCTAAAGGCTAGGGGTGTGTCCCAAAGCCTTAATAAAAGGGAGAAAAAGGCCAGAGAAAGTGGCAGTCCTTCCCACTAGAGGAAGGCTCCCACCTGGCCCCCCAATATCACCAAATTAATATTTTCTAGTCTCTTATTTCGTTTGCGTGCGGCCTCCTTCAGAACCCGAACCCTGACCCGGGAACCCTGAACCACGCGGGACATGGAAAGAGGTTCCCACATAAATATGTAGCTTAAAGCATTACAACTTGAACACATCAGTGCAAACATAACTATGTGAGTCTGCTCAGGCTGCTTTAACTTCCTCTCATAGGTCACCTGATGGGAGAAGTTTAAAGGGCTGGGTGAAAAAGCTGAAGGGATTAAAAAGTACATACTTACCTGGCAGGGGAGATACCATGATCACGAAGGTGGTTTTCCCAGGGGGAGGCTTATCCATTGCACTCCGGATGTGCTCGATTGCATAATTTGTGGTAGTGGGGGACTGCATTCTCGCTCTCCCCTGTTTAAAAATTTAAAAAAAAAGTACAAATTGGTAGTTACAAAACATGGGGATGTAAAGTACAGCATAGGGAATATAGTCAATAATATTGTAATAACTATGTGTGGTGTCAGATGTGTACTAGACTTATCAGGGGTTCACATTGCAAGTTATGTAAATATCTAATCACTATCTGTACACCTGAGACAAATGTAATATTGTATGTCAACTGTAAATGAAAAACTGAAGTATTTAAAAAAGAGAATAATATAAAAATCAATACCAAAAAGGAACTGTGTATAACCATTTAAATAATACAAATCTGAACAAGTGATCAGATTTTATCATAATTCCAATGTTAGAGAATTGTTTGGTGTAACAGCACTTACAACATTAATCAAAATACTCTTTAGTAGCTCTTTAATACTCTTTAATATTACTTCTGTTTATTAAAAAACACCTCAGAAGAAATAAAAATTCAAGCCACAAGTAAGAGGAAGATATTTATAACTCATGTAATCAACAAAAGATTAATATTTGATATATGTAAATAATTCCTCTAAAACAATAAGGAACAAAGAAGCAATTTAGTAAAAAAAAAATAGACAAAGGCATTCTCAGAAAAGGAATCATGTATGGTCAATAAATTGATGAAAATGATTATTAGTAATCAGGGAAATGTAAATCAACACCGGAATGAAATTCCATTTTACATGCTTTCAATTGGCAAAAACGTGTATGACAATACCTTCTGAAGAGACCTTTGAGCAATGAGATCTCTTATACATTAATAGTGGGCTTGCAAATTGAACAGCTAGAATGGAAGACAATGTCGCATTATCTTATGCTATTGCACAGTCACATGCCAAGAGATTCAACTCTTAAATATATATCAAAGGGGAAATTTTGCCTTGCACATCAAAGACATGTGATAAGGATGTTGCTAATAGCACTGCCTGTAAGATCCAAAATATAGAACACTTCAAATACCCATTGACCACAGAATATTCCTGGTAGCATAATTGTGAATGAAAAAGCACACCTCAAAAAACTACTCTTTTTGTTGTTGTTTGTTTTTAATTCTCACCTGAGGATATTTTTTCCACTTATTTCTAGAGAGAGTGGAAAATTAGGGAGGAGGAGTGAGGGAGGAGAGAGAGAGAGAGAGAGAGAGAGAGAGAGAGAGAGAGAGAGAGAGAGAGAGAGAAACATTGATTGGTTGCCTCCTGCATGTACCCCCACCAGGGCCAGAGGAGCTGTAACCAAGGTACATGTCCTTGACTGGGAATCAAACCTGAGACCCTCTGAACCATGAGCCAATGCTCTAACCACTGAGGAAACTGGCCAGGCCACAAAAGACTACTGTTTTCATAAAGCTGGAAAACGAAGAAAACAAAACAGTGTCTTCCTTAGGCATCTGCTTATGTAATAAAACCCTCAGATAGTGGTGACCTCTTGGGGACAGGAGAGGAGCACATGGGTAGACCCAAGGTACTGATATTTTAGCGGTTGGGAGGAGGGTCAGACTCATGGTGGTTCACTAGGTTATTAAAAAAATAAAACCTAACATCTCATTCTCTGATATGAATAGGATCCTTCATTACCTTCAAACACAACCAGATCAGATGACCAACCCACTCCTATGCCACACTCCCACTCCTTTAAGGGTTAGTTAGCCACTATTTCTACTGTGAATCTTTGCTGCAGACCACAGAATCTGCTATACACATTTTTATTTATTTATTTATTTATCAAAATATATTTTATTGATTTTTTTTTACAGAGAGAAAGGGAGACAGATAGAGAATTAGAAATATCGATGAGAGAGAAACATTGATCAGCTGCCTCCTGCACAGTCCCTATTGGGTATGTGCCTGCAACCAAGGTACATGCCCTTGACTGGAATGGAACCTGGGACCCTCAAGTCCAAAGGTCGACTCTCTGTCCACTGAGCCAAATCGGTAAGGGCTGCAATACACACTTTAAACAGAGAGGAATTTGTTATAAGGTGTTACACACTGGGTAAAGCCAAAGTTTGAGAGACAGGTTGTGGCTGAGAAAGGATCTTGATGATGCTAGTTATGGATGACAACAACACTGGGGTCCCTAGAACAGAGCCTGCCATGGAGATTCTGGTTTACCAGTAAGTGATTTGCCACAGGAGTTCTTGGGGGAACGTGACTGAGGGGAGCGGAGAGGATAGTGGAAGAAAGTTAAGCAAGGATGTGGGTGTGCTTTCACCCAGAGACTGTCCTCAGCCTGGTTCTGCAGGGAGCCTTGGACCACAGAATTGACTCCTGTGTTAGGCAAGTGGGAAAGGACAGTCCTTTGTCCCCCAGGGAGGGTGTGTAACCCCTGGGAGTTGATCCTCCAGTAGCTGGGGGATGTTATTTAGAGATGGAGCTATCAGCTCAGGTTGGATGCACCTACCAGAGTGGGGCATCAGCAGCGACCCAACATGGAACTGACCTCCCTGGGAAGGTGGGGGTGATCTGGGACCAGATCAGGATTAGGTTTGGGAGGAGCTGGGAGAGGGCAGCAGAGGCAGTGCTTATAGCCTTGGGACTGTCCATGCACCTTGGAAGCATACACCTGGGGTCCTTGAGACACACAGCAGTGACCTCTCTTCCCCACCTGGACACGGGAAGGACAGGCCGAGCCCCACCCCGAGCCCCCTTGGCCTTGACCTCAGGCTCTGAGAGTGCTCCATTCAACATGGTGTCTGATTCATTGGGTGGTTGGTGGACAGTTTTCTCCCAAGTTGCCTGCCTCATTCTGGAGTGGAACATGTTGGCCTTGCAGGAGGGCAGACCGGGGGCATTAACCCCTGCCCTGCCAGCATGATTCTTCCAGGGCCAGAACCCGGGGTTCTGAAATTGTTTTCCCTGGTGGCACCAAAGGGAGCCTTGTGGAGGGCTTCAGACATGCCACACACCTCTTCCTTCTCACCCTGCCTTCTAAGAAACAGTTAATCTGAGTAAAAACACTTCTCTTTTCAACACAATTGCCAACCTCAGCCATTCTACCTAGACTTTCTGGGGTCACCACTGTGGCACCATCCACAGTGGCCTGGTCCATGCCTTCTGCACACATGGCCCCTTCCCC
>PVJN01007168.1:31884-71380 GCA_004026805.1 Lasiurus borealis | reverse complement strand
GCCATCTTGGATTCTCCCTAAATGTTTTAGAAAGAAAGAACATTGACCCAAGAATGAGAAGACCTGAGTTCTATAGGCTGACTAAGTTGTTTCCAAATTGCTAGTTGTCCAGCAGAGAAAGTAGAGAAACAAACACAGTTGAATATAATAAGTAACTCAGAAAGGAAGCAATAAATTCTGCCTGATGGTTGGTGGTTAAGGAGACAAAGGCATTTGAATTAGGCTCCAAGGGTTAGCTAGCTGCTTTTTAGTCAAAGCGGACGAGGTATCTATAATAAGAGGAATAGCTTGAACAAAGTTGTGAACATGTAAAACTGTGTGATGAATTGAGGAACAGGGAGCAGTCCAGTGGTTCTAAAGTGTACAGGATGTGGAAAGAGGGGCTGTGTGAGGCTAGAAAGACTGAAGTGACAGGTACTATCAATGCATAAAAATGATTAAGTAAAACTGCAGCCATGAAAACTGTGGAAAAGCATAGAAGTGCTTTATAAATGCTAAGTGCTTTTTATCTTGGAGATGTTAAAGTAATTTTGCCTAAAGATTCATACTACCTCTCCTCTCCTCTCCTCTCACAAGGGGTTGACTTGAGACATAGATTGATTCACTAGATTTTTTTATTCAGTATTTACTCTCTTTAGGAGAATGTTTTCTCGTAAGTCCAGGTAAGTGACACATAGGAACTTTCAGAGTAGTGAAGAGTGGAGGACAGGAAGTGATTCAGATTGGGTAAGGAGAGTGCTATCTCACTTCCCCAAACTTCAGCCTCCCCTTCTTCCACATCACTTATTCTGACCTATCCCAAGAAAGAAGTGAAGCCACTCTACCAAGGGAGCAGAGAATCAGTGTGAGCACCCTCTTTCTCGCCCTTTCTTCTGCTCCCATGCAAAATCTCCCAGAATGAAGTCATATAGTATGACTAGGCCAAACTGAGTCATGCACTCCATTTCCTCTCCCTCCTACCAGCCAGGACCAAACAGGCAAACTTGACAAGGTGGCGAATGGATTTTAAGGCCCAAGAATTCAACCCCATCTCATTCTTCTAATGGCTATCATGGAGTGAGAGAAAGAACCAGATGGTCTTGATTTCAGAGATTAGCTTTGCTATTTATTAGCTATGTGGCCTTTTGCAAGACATTTAATCTCACCTCTAAAATGGAGACAATCAGCCTTGGCCAGCGTGGCTCAGTTGGTTGGAGTGTTGTCTGGTACACCGAAAGATGGTGGGTTCAATTTCAGGTCAGGGCACATATTCAGGTTGTGGGTTCAATTGCTCAACCTTTTTTTAGGCAAAGAGGAAGAGGTATCTATAGCAGGAGGAATAGCTTGAACAAAGCTGTGAAGATGTGAAAGTGTGAAATAAAACCCAGAAACCAAGAGACCAGCAGTTGAATACCAGTCAGAGCTCATGCTCAGGTTGCAGGGCAATTAATGATGGGGGGTTGGCGACAGCCAATTGATGATATTTCTCTTTCATTGATGTTTCTATCTCTCTGTTCCTCTCCTTTCCTCTCTCTCTAAAAATCAATAGGACAGTTGTTGTTTTGTTGTTGTTGTTGTTGTTGTTGTTGTTGTTAATTCTCACCAGAGGATATTTTTCCATTGATATTTTATAGAGAGAATGTAAGGGAGGGGAAAGACGGGGAGAGAGAAACATTGATGTGAGACATATCTGGTAGCTTCCTGCATGTACCCTGACCAGGGCCTGGGATCTAGCCTGCAAGCAAGGTATGTGCCCTTGACCAGAATTGAACCTAGCACCCTTCAATACAGAGGTGGACGGTCTGTCCGCTGAGTCAAATTGGCTAGACTAGATAGGAGAGTTTTATAAAAAGGAAAATGGAAACAATCATATTCAAATACCAGGGTCATGGTGACAATTGTAGATCATGTATATAAAGCATCTGGCCTGCAGAAGAGACACAAGACACTGTAATTGTATCACCATTATTATCATCACCAACAACGCCATTATTTAGAACTGGAATAAATGCAGACTCTTAGATGGTTTCATTTCTTCCCGATTACTATCCTTGCATAGCAGCCAGAGCACTCTTAAAAACCTCCCATATTACTTAAAACCCTTCTTTGGCTTCCCATTGCACTATGAATAAAACCAAGCTCCTTCTCTTCATCTCCAGGATGCAGCCTTCCCCCTTTTCCCTTTTATTTCCACCTTCATTACATTATACTCTCCCCATTATCCACTGCTTCAGCCACACCAGCCCTCTCAGTTCCCTAAACATTGCGCCTGAGATTTTCTCTGCCCAGAGAGTAACCTCTGTCCCCTCCTTTCCATATGTTCTCACACCCTTCCATTACAGCTTAATGACACCTTCTGAGGCCATCCCACTCCTTTTTCTTTTTTTACCAGCCTAATTCTTATTTACCACTGTTCATAAATGATTTGTTTTGTGATTATTTGTTCAATATCTACCTCCCCTAAAGGAAATAAGCTCTAGGAGGGCAGGAAAGAGTTAGCTATGTAACCCCAGCACCTAGCCCAGCATGATACAAGGTTTGAGTTATTTATGTTATTATAACAAGGCAGCACTCTGTGCTATAGTACAAATACCAATCCAGCATCATTTGTGACCTCAGGACCTCAGGGAGGTTAGGATTTCCAACAATGATTACTAGTCATGTTTCCTTTCAAAGGACTTATCTACTTACTAGGGCAGTGATTTTCAACCTTTTTCATTTCATGGCACACATAAATTAATTACTAAAATTCTGGAGCACACCAAGAAAAATATATTTTTTGCTGATCTGACAAAAAATATAGGTATAATTTTTATTCACTCCGGATGGCTATTGTTGTATTGGCTGTTTTAATTATTTCTTTTTTTTTTTTAATCCACACCCAAGATGTTTCCATTGATTTTAGAGAGAGGGGAAGGGAACGAGAGAGAGAAAAAAATCAGTATGAGAGAGAAACATTGACTGGTTGCCTCCTGTACACACCCCTACCAGGGATCAAACTCGCTACTCAGGTATATGCCCTGAATGGGAATTGAACTCCCAACCTTTTTTGGTGCATGGGACAGTGCTTCAACCAACTTGGTCACCTGACTAGGGCTAATGTCATGTTTTTTTATTTGACAATTTAATGGAAAAGAGGTCATTAAATAATGTGTCCCTGAATAAAAAGTTAGGCATTGCATATTATAAAAATTCTTGCAGCATACATGTTGAAAATCGCTGTACTGTACTAGGGCATCAAAGGTTGAACTTACAATTTTCTGTACTGTCCACATTTTCCATAACAACATGTATTTTTAATAAAAATATCTTATAAACCCTGTATTTTAACAACAAGGTACCTCACTGGAAAAAATATGATTAAATGCATTTGTTTTAAAAGTAAAATTCACAGTAAGATAAGACCAACAATGGCCCTGCGGGCATGGCTCAGTGGTTGAGCAACATTAACCTATGAACCAGGAATTCAAGATTCAATTCCCAGTCAGGGCATATGCCTGGTTATGGGGTTGATCCCTAGTGTAGGATGTGCAGGAGGCAGCCGATCAATGATTCTCTCTCATCATTGATGTTTCTATTTCTTTCCCTCTCTCCCTTTCTCTCTGAAATCAACAAAAATATATTTTTTAAAAGACTGACCGACTTAACATTTTTATGGGTATTTTAAAAGAGAGAAATTACTAAACAAAGGGCATTGTCTGGAATGTAAAAGGTTAGTGATTCAATAAATGATTTTCCAGTTGGTCAAATGTAGATAATATAACAAAGTTAAATGAAAAATTTTACAGTGTCCCTTGGGTTAAGGCTGATGGAATACATAGTCCCTGGCAAATAATGAGCACTCAATATTTATTGAATGTAAGTTTCTGGAAGCCTTTTCCAGTCAAAGAGGGAACCACACATGCTGTAACTTTGGAAAGGACTATATCTCCATATATACTTTTCTTATTGCTCAGGGATGCTTACCAATTATAATTTCTATTTACAATTACATTTCTATTTAATTTTGATAAATTAAAATCTTCTTTCAGATTTAAAAAATAATAATTTAAATGTATGTCATCTCCATTGTAATATTCCCCTCCCACACACATGCATACTCCTTACCCACTCCCTCCTCTTTTCTTAAACAGCTCCTGTTTCCTGTTATGACCTAAAATGTGGCTTTCCCCTGGTGATACCATTATTCTCAAAACCCACTCCCTTCCTTGTGTGCTTATCTCCCAGGGCCAATAGAGAAAGTGACACATTTCTTATTTTCCACTGCCCTTGTTAGCCCCAGCCCTGGGCCCTAGGACTTATGTTCATTTCTTTCTATTCTGGTCATCAGAGACCCTGATGTTCTTTTCTATTCCATGTTGTCTCTGCTGTCATCACCCTTGACAACTTGAGTGCCTGTCTTGATGACTCTTTAATACTTTTCCATACCTCACCCACAAAAGCTTATCCTGACTAACATTATCATCAGAACATCTCTACCTCCAGGATAGGAAACATTGGCATTTCCTGTTTACAAACAACCGCTTCTCCCCAACTCTTTCTGTTTCTCTCGCTCCCATTTTTTTAAATCCTTTAAAAAATAAATTTCAAAATTGTGGTAAAATATACATAAAATTTTTTACCATTTTTAAGTGTACAGTGCAATAACATAAGTACTTTCACATTGCTAAGCAACCATCTCCAAAACTTTTTTTAACTAACTAAACTAAAATTCAATATCCATGAACAGTAGCTCCCCATACCTTAGTTAATTTTTGTATACATTTTCAAGAAACTCTTTCAGGCTTTTCCCACATATCCTCAAAAACCCATGCATATTTCTATTAATCTCTACAATTCTTTTCACAATCTATTTTATGAAGAAATTTCAAACCATTTACAAGATATTCCTAGACCTTAAAATCTCTCTCATTCTCTCACTTTTCCTTTTCTCCCATAAAAAAAAAAAGAAAAGAAGTATGCCAATATGCTTTCTCCTTTTCAAACCTTACTCTTCCACTAGAGTTATTTCCCTCTCTCTTCTCTGTCTCCAGTAGGGCTTTATTATATCAGTTTCCTCCTTTTCATTGGTTTCTTTCTCTATGAATCTATGAATTGAAAGATTCTCAGGAGTCCCACATCACAGTAAAATACTGTTAGGGTTGCTGAAGAAGGAATGCATGTGGACAAAAGTGATAAGGAATTATAAAATTTTTTGGGTCATCTGGATACCAAATGGGCTGAGCCCCAAAATGCACCAGCACCCAGAGACAGGAAGTCAGAGATTTTAAAGGACTCTAGGCAGGCTTTTTCTAGGCAGAGAATTCTCTGGGTAGGTCTAGATCCTAGGAAGTTCCAGAGGGGAAGAATAATAGTCTCAGTAAGTGGAATGTGTTCTAAGTAAAAGGTAATATCAGTTGTGAAATGATCTAAAGGTCAGTTCCTAGTGGAGGAGGTGTTGATTTCAATTATTTGATCAAACCTCACATTCCAGCCTTTTTGTTTTATAGGGGCAAAGGTCATATCTTCTGTAGTTGCTTCCTACTGGGGATGGAGGAACAGGAGAGGGTAATGAGATCAGAGGGGAATGGACTTTGATTGTGATCAGCTGGAACACTGTATAGATTTCTCATGGTTGGAGTGAGGGGTTGCAGCAGCATGATTTCCCCAAGAGACTGGTTGGTGAAAGCTCAAAAGCAGTCTGTTGAGTGACTTGGGAGGTAAAAGCTGGTCCTGAGGCTGCCACAGTGTCACTTGTCTGGTTTTGCTATTTTTATGGGCCTGGAGCTAAAATACAATTCAGTCCTGGATGTTATCTTTAGGAAGGAAAATATTAGGACTCTAAGCTTCCTTTCTAGTTATATGAAAGGGGAATATAGATTACCCTGGGGGTGAGGTTCTTGTTTTCCCACTTTTGCCCCTCGCTAGGAGCTTTCTGGCCCAGTGAGTTTCTATATCTATACCTAGCCCATCATTCTTGCTCTGGAGGTCTCAGGGTCTATATCTCCTCCTCAAGGACTTTTGGCACTGAATTCTTTCAAGGAAAAGAGCGTGAAGGGTCTCTTAGCTGCTTCCTGCTGAAAGGGGATGATGTTTTCTTTCAAAGCCCAAATCCTTGGTCTCTGTCAGAGAGACAATGAGGCCTGAGCAAAGGAGATTGTGATGGTGTCTAGGGGTGGTATATTCTGAGTACAATCAGGGCTTATAACATGGTGGAGAAACTGTTTTATAAATTTTAGTATTATTGAAGCAACAACTAGATCAACAAGAATTATAACAAATGATCTGGTGAAAGGAAAGAGACATTAGTAGTCTAATATAACAAAATGAGGTTTAATCTCTTAGCTTCATTTGTTTTTGGGTGTGGTCGGCAAGTACCACAAATTGGATTTCTGTTATGTGTCTCCCTGAGTAGGTTGATTTACCTTCTGGCTGGGGAGAAATAGTGCAAATCGTATACATTTAAGTGTCCTTAGTTTATGGAAGGTAGGATTTACTAGATGGCTACAGACTGTTTAGTATCTAGGTTTCCTAGATGGCTGCAAATTGCTGTTTAACCATCTCGGTTTCCCTATTCTGCTTGTCCTGGTTTACTGGTCTGTGTCATTTATATAACTTCCTTTTAATATTTCACCCTACAAACCTTCTATAACTTTCACAAACCTTCTTACAACTTTAACTCATTTTCTTTTTCCTTCAAAATGCATGTCCGTGCCGAGACCGGTTTGGCTCAGTGGATAGAGCGTTGGCCTGTGGACTGAAAGGTCCCATGTTCGATTCCAGTCAAAGGGCATGTACCTTGGTTGCGGGCACATCCCCGGTGGGAGGCGTTCAGGAGGCAGCTGATCGATGTCTCTCTCTCATTGATGTTTCTAACTCTCTATCCCTCTCACTTCCTCTCTATAAAAAATCAATAAAAATATATTTTTAAAAAATGCATGTCCTTGCCTTATGCTTCTATTACCAAAATCATACAATTTCTTTCCAATTTATTTAGAATTCTTAACTCTTAGAAACCTTAATTTTCCAATGATAACTAAAAAATAAACAACCAGCATTTTTTAGATTGACATTTATGAACACTCTCCCTTTCAAGAAACATACTTCAACAAAGAACAAGACATTACATTAATAGTTACAAATCTACTTTATAGATTTTCTGTAACAAAAGCTAAAGCCAGTTGAACTTAAAAATTGGAAAATTATGTATAGGTATATGAGGCTGGAGAAAAGGTGGCGTAAAGGAGGAAGCAGGCACCAAATGCTAGCATCACCGAAGGAGGAATACACAAATGCAAAAGTGGTAAGGGATTACAAATTTATTAGATCATCTGGATACCAAATTAGCTGAGCCCCAAAATGACACCAGCAAACAGGGACAAGGAGTCAGTAATTTTAAAGGCTTTTTCTGGGAAGAGAATTATCTAGGCAGGTACGGATCCTAGAAAGGTCCAGAGGGGAAGAATAGTGGTCTTAGTAATTAGAATGTGGCCTCAGTAAAAGGGAATGTTGATTGTGAAGTGGTCTAAAGATCAGTTCTTATTGGAGGGGGTGTTGATTCAATATCTGATCAGATCTAACAAATACCTCCATACTAACAATAATGATGCAACATTTATTAAGTTCTTGCTATGTACCAGGTATTGGGCTAATATAACTTTTCATATAATTCTCACAAATCCAATGACGTCAAATCATGAAGATAAATCATTATTATAAAGAAACTGAGGCTTTAGAGACTAATTTTCCCAATATCACCTAACTGGCGAGCAGCACTTGCTTTGCTACTTGTATTCTGTCAAAATACCATTCTCTCTTTCTTTGTTCCCTTCTCACTATTGTACTTCTTGAAAAAGTCTCACTTCCTCCTTCTTCAGACTGTGCAGTCCACTACAGTTTCTTGGAGAGCCCACCATGCTTAAAGGACTCTCTCCAAGGTCTCTAATCTCCAGCTGAGTCTCTATACTCCTCACCAAATGTTCATTTTTGAGAAGATCTTCTCTCTTAGCCTTCATAATATGACCTCTTCTCTTTTTTTCAGCTTTTTTTTTTGGTCTTTTTTCTTTTTTTATTAATCCTCACCTGAAGATATTTCTATTGATTTTTAGAGATAGTAGAAGAGAGGGGGAGAGAGAAAAACATCAGTGTGAGAGAGACACTTCAATTGGCTGCCTCCCACATGTGTACCAACCAGGGCTGAGGATCAAGCCTGCAATCAAGGTATGTGCCCTGACCAGAATCAAACCCTACCCTTCAGTCCACAGGCCAACGCCCTATCCACTGAGCCAAACTGGATAGGGTTGGTCTTCTTTTCTAACTCTTCTGTTATCTCTTAAATGTAATATTCCCAATCTAAAACAAGCATGTCAAACTGAAAGGCTAATATGGGCCAAATAAACAAGGTTTAAGTTTATGTGGGCAGCAAAAAAAATAAAAAGCTTCAATTTTCATGGAATCATAGGTTTATTTTGATAGAGACATGCTAAATACAGAGAGCTGAAATAAATGAGTAATCATTAACAAAAAATAATAGAACATTTTAATAAAAATTAATATTTTTTTCTTGAATATTAACTTACCAGACACTGAATAACTGCACAAATTAAGTGTAATGCAAATAAACCTATTTTTCTTGTTCTCCGAAAATGAAATATTTCCTGTTGCACAAACCAAACAAGTCAGTACAAGAAGAGTGGCATGGCAATCAGCTGCTAAAATATTCACTGCTAGTATAGTGTAGAGAAATGGTGCACCTGCATGTAAGGCACATGAGGGAAATTAATGCAACATGATTACAGTAATCAGTCATTAGCGAATGTTGTAGTTCCTTATTAATAATTATGTATAACAGGATATTACAAAAATTAAGTTATAAAATTTTTGTTAAAACATTTCTTGCATACTGTTATATTGGCTGGGCCACAAAGATATTCCTTGAGGATCCATGGGTCACAAGTTTGACATGCTTAATCTAGAAAAACTATGCTTTCTCTTCCTGCTCCATACTCTGTTAATACAATCTCATTTATTCCTATACTATCTTCAACTCTTATGCTTTCACAAATGAAGAACAAATTCACATAACTAATTCTGGCCTCCTGCTCCCATAACTTAGTTTCAGCTCCCTGCCAAAATGTCCATATAATTGTTCTTTAAGAATCTCAAATGTCACCTGTCCCACATCATACTCATTTCCTGTCCCTGCCAATGAACTCTACACCTGAATTTCCTACCCTGAACTACTGCCACCACTTTAACTTCCCTTTATCTCCTGTCTTCCCCAGTCCAGAGCTGATACATCCACAACCAAAAGGGGCTGTGGAGGCTGTATGGCAGACACAACTAGACTTGGGAGTGAAACTTAGACTGTAATCTTACTTAGCCACTAGGGATTGTGTAAATTGGGGAGCTGGAACAGAGATCTCTGGGACAGGCTAATTAACCAGGACAAGCGGAATAGGGAAACTGAGACAGATAGTTAAATAGCCAAACAGTTTACAGCCATTCTAGTAAGTTGCAAAATCCTAACTCCTCTACCCAAGGACACTTAAGAGTAAATGACTACCTTCAACAAATCAACAAATGATAAGTGCTGGGTAGGATATGAAGAAGAGGGAACCTTATACACTGCTGGTGCGGATGCAACTGGTGCAGCCATTATGGAAAACAGTATGAAGTTTCCTCAAAAAATTAAATATGTAACTGCAATATGACCCATTGATCCCATGTCTAGGGATATATCCTAAGAAACCTGAAACACCAATCAGAAAGAATGTATGCACCCCTACGTTCATAGCAGCACAATTTACAATAGCTAAGATGGAAACAGACCAAGCACCCATCAATAGACGAATGGATAAAAAAGCTGTAGTACATTTACACCATGGAATAATTTGCAGCAGTAAAAAAGAGGGATCTTTTACCCTTTAAGACAGTATGGAGGGACCTGGAGAGTATTGTGCTAAGTGAAATAAGCCAGTCAGAACAAGACATGTATCACATGATCTAACTCATATCTGGAATCTAATGAACAAAATAAACTGATGAACAAAATAGATCCAGAGACATAGAAGCATAGAACGTGACTCTCAGAAGGAAGGCAAGAGAGGGGCAAGCTAAAAGGAGTGAATGGGGCGTGGGGTGGGAAAGGGACATATGTAATACTTTCAACAATAAAGATTTAATTTTAAGAAAAAGAGTAGAGATCAACCAAAGAACCTGTATGCAGCATATAAGCATAACCAATGGACACAGATACCAGCAGGTAAGGGTATGAATGGGAGTGAGGGGCAGGGAGGCAATGGGGGGATAAGGACAGACACATATGTAATACTTAATCAATTTAAAAAAAAGAACAAAAAATGTGTAACAACTAAAAAAGAGTAAAAGGTTTATACTTCTCCTCAACCAGAGGGTAAATAGCTGAAATCACCCTACTCAAGGGAGATAGATAGCAAAAGTCCAATTAGTGCCATTTGCCAACCACATCCAAGGACCGATAAAATTAAGGGAATAAATCTCATTTTGTTGTCTCAACATAAAGCTGATGAATATTCTATTGAGATCCTTCACTAAGACCTTGCCTAAACTCCCAGCCTTTAAAACCTTCAAGACCCAGGACTCAGAGCATGCAGAGCAAGCTCTTTTTACCCAGGAGCATGCTCATGTCTTTCCGTTCTCCTCTTTCTTTCCTCACAAACTCTCTTAAACTCTAAGGGACCTCATGAAACTTGGGCGGCAGCAATTTGTTCCAGGCTAAACTGTTTCCATAGCCCCGCTTTCTCTGGCTTCCCAGTGAGCTGGCAGATGCCTCACCTAGACTCACTTCTTTTACTGTGACTTTATTTCTCAAGTGAGCCAAAGCAGCCCCGCCTAAGCTCCCTCCTGTTTCTTCTTCTATCCTACACCCTTCCTTGTTTCACTGTCCTCACTTTAATAAACATACTCTCAAAATCCCCTGGGTTTGTGCTGTGAAATCTTTCCTGCACAAATCAAGAACCACATACTACTGGCCGGCTCTCGGCCTGTTTCATGTTCGGTAACACTAGGACTGTTTAAAATGTCTGCGGCACTCATCACCTTCATTCCTTCCTTACCAGTCTCACTAACTGGCTCTGTCCTCACTACTTTTTGCCAGGCTATTTTAATGCCCTCCTAATTGACCTAAAATTACATTCACAAAACACATTTTTTATTATATCTCACTTGCTTTAAAACCTTTAAAAGATTCCATTTGGCTACAGAATAAAATTCAAAGTTCATATTGTTGCACTCACAGCTTTCTACTTTCTAGTATCTACATAACATGAAATTTACCTTTGTCTAAATTGGATCACATATGTAGTTAGGATAAGCACTTAGAGAGTAAAAAATTCTACCTATTCTCTTATTTTAAATATATATTTTTATTGATTTCAGGGAAGGAGGGAGGGAGGGAGGGAGAGAGAGAATATGAATCATTGATGGGCTGCCTCCTGCATGCCCCACACTGGGGATCAAGCCTGAAGCCCAGGCATGTACCCTGACGGAGAATCAAACTGTGACCTCTTGGTTCACAGGTTGATACTCAACCACTGAGCTATACCAGCCGAGCCTAACCTATTCTTTACACTAAATGTAATAGTTAATCAAAAATTTAGGTTTTAAATAGTCAGCTATAAGAGTTTTAGAAAATGTCATAATCCTATCTAATTAAGAGGGAAAATGCTAATTGACCCTCATGCCATTGCAAAGATGGTGGTGCCCAGAGTCCATAAGGAGGGAACATGTTAATTGACTGCCCTTCCCTCAAAGATGGCAGCACCCACAACCACAAGATGGCGGCATCCAGTCCCCTCAGCCCTGCCTGGGCAGGCCCACCCCCAGATAGGCCCGGCAGCTCCAGGTGCCTGCGTCTGGAGTCCCCCAGTCCCCTCAGCCCCCAGCCACCAAGGGCTGGCCTGAGGCATAAGCAAGCCTCGGATGGCAGCTTCTCAGCCGCCCAGGGCTGGACCAATGAGCAGGCAAGCCTCGGATGGTGGCTGCTCAGCTGCCTAGGGCCACCTATGGCTCAAGTGACCAGCTGAGATTTGCACTGCTGACAGTGGCAGCAGCAGAGGTATGATGGGGCATCACCTTCCCCTGATCACCAGGTCGCCTCCTGCCCCTGAGGGCTCCCAGACTGTGAGAAGGGGAAGGCTGGGCTGAGGGACCCCTCTCCAGAGCATGAGTTTTCATGCACTGGGCCTCTAGTTTATTTATAATCTTTGAAGAGAGGAGTGAATCCTTTAGAAGCAGGACACAAAATCCAGAATTTCTGAAAGAAAACATTGATTAAATTTTCTCTCAGAATATTTGAAAACTTATGTGTGGGAAAAAAATAATACTATTAACAAAGTCTAAAGATAAATGATAGTGGAAAATTTCAACACATATCACAGGCAAAAACCCTAATTTCTTAATTTACAATGAATTCATATAAATCAATAATTTATTTAAATTGACAACAAATATGTTTTTTTAAATGCTCAATCTCACTAAATAATAAAATAATTTGAAACTATTAAGTGTTGTCCTATCTTTAGAAAGACAAACATTTTAAAGGTGATAACACTCATTGCTGCTAAGGCAGTAGAAAAAAAGGCACGAACCTGGATTGTTGAAACAATTATAAATCAATACAAACTACTGGAAGTTAACTGGGTAATATCTATTAAAATAGAAGATGCATCTACCCTTTGGTACAGCAATTCTACTGCTAGGAATTTATGCTACCAATGAACTTACAAAGATTTACTAAGAATCAGAAAACACCCACACACAGCTGTCAGTTGCAACAATGGTGATATTAGAAAAAAAAAAAAAGAGGGGGGTGATGGGGACAGGAAAAGATTAACCAAAGAACTATATAATCCATGGGGCCTGAGGTGGGGCAGGAGCGGGATAAAGAGGTCAAAGGTGGGTAAATCGAAGACAACTGTAATACTGTCAACAATAAAAAAATTTTAATAAGAAAGGAAAAACTAGAAACAGCCTAAGTGTTAATCCATAAACAATTAATTTTTGCATACTTATATGATTGAATACTATTTATAATGGCTTCCTGTAAGATAATATTTCTGACATCCCAAGTATTCATACTACTAATTGGAAAGCTACTAGAAAATGAGAAAAGTCAGCTTACAAAATATTTGTAGTGTGATTCTACTTTTTATAAAAAATAGATATGCACAGTATTTCTACATTGAAAGAAAAAGTCAGAATCTATAGCATATATGCTTTCCTGTCAATTACACATTTTCTAAGTGCATAATCATCATTTTTATAAACAAAAAACACTTCACAAGTTTTAAACTTTGTAGAAAAGAGAAAGGCAATTAAATAATCTGTTTCCTTAAATTCTGTATACTGAGTAATGATCACTAACTAGAGTCCATGTCATAGAGGTTTGATAAAAATTAATGATTAACTGAGAAAACTCATTGAAAGTACTGCAGCTAAAATAATGTAAAAACTCTGTTTAGCATTTCACTGTGGGAACAAAATATATTCTTATTCATTCTAACCTACTCAACTGGCTCTATTTGCATTGCCTCATTCATCAAATGCTGTCACTTGATATTGCTTAATCCAAGTGTGTGTATATAAGTAGAGTTGGAATATAACTGCCTCAACTACTACCAAGTGTTAACGACAGGAAACCTCATCATTTGAAACCAGCCCTTCATGTTTATAACTTAGGTGAGTATCATAACCAGTGTGCAAAAATATTTGCCATAAGTTATTGGAAAAACAGCACAAAAAATATTGTTTATATTGTCTAAAATATTTTTATTTAAAAGTAGGAGAGTAAAGAGTAAACTTTAAGTCTGAAAAAATAGTGAAAAGAGTGATGCTATTTTTTTTAAGTAAAAGATTTGTAGGTTGTTTAAAGAGAATGCTTTGTTTTTTAGAATAGGATTTTTTGATTCTTAGTAAACCTTTGTAAGTTCATTGGTAGCATAAATTTCTAGCAGTAGAATATTTCCTGACTATGCTTTTGACTTATCATATGATTTTGTTTTAGGTCATATTTTATTTTAAATTTAATAAATCTTTATTATTCAGATTATTGAAGTTGTTCCTCCTTTTCCCCCCACAGCGTCTCTCCACCCAGTTCCCACCCCACCCTCTGCCCTTACCTCACCTCCACTGTCCTCATCCATAAGTGTATGATTTTTGTCCAGTCTTTTCCCACACCCCCTCACCTTTCCACCTGAGAATTGTCAGTCCACTCCCTTTCTATGCCTCTGATTATATTATATTCACCAGTTTATTCTGTTCTTCAGATTTTCATTTCACTTGATTTTTAAATTCACTTGTTGATAGATATGTATTTGTTGTTCAAAATTTTTATCTTTACCTTTTTCTTTTTCTTCCTCTTCTTAAAGAGTACCTTTCAGCATTTCATATAATACTGGTTTGGTGGTGATGAACTCTAGTTTTTTTTATCTGTGAAGTCCTTTATCTGACCTTCAATTCTGAATGATAGCTTTGCTGGGTAGAGTAATCTTGGTTGTAGGTTATTCATCACATTGAATATTTCTTGCCACTCCCATCTGGCCTGCATAGTTTCTGTTGAGAAATCAGCTTACAAGCGAATGGGTGCTCCTTATAGGTAATTAACTGTTTTTCTCTTGCTGCTTTTAATATTCTGTCTTTTGCTCTTGGCATTTTAATTATGATGTGTTTTGGTGTGGTCCTCTTTGGATTCTTTTTGTTTGGAGTTCTGTGTGCTTCCTGGACTTGTAAATCTATTTCTTTCACCGGGTGAGGAAAGTTTTCAGTCATTTTTTTTTCCAAATAGATTTTCAGTATCTTGCTCTCTCTCTTCTTTTGGCATCCCCATAATGCTGATGTTGGTCCACTTCAAGTTGTCTCAGAGGCTCCTTACACCATCTTCACATTTTTGGATTCCTTTTTCTTTTTGCTTTTCCAGTTGAGTGTTTTCTGCTTCTTTGTATTTCAAAACTTTGACTTGACTCTTGAGATCCTCTAGTCTGCTATTAGGTCTCTATATAATATTTTTTATTTCAGCCAGTGCATGTTTATTTTCTAATTGGTCCTTTTTCATATCCTCGAGTGTCTTGCTAAATTTATCGACCTTATCTAGGAAATTCTTGAAAGACATTATTACCGTGGTTTTAAACTCTATATCCAGTCATTTGTTTTCCTCCATTTCTTTCATTTGTGATCTGTTTCTTTGTCTTCGCATTTTCACTGCTTCTCTGAGGTGGTATAGTAGCTTTGTGTGCTAGTTGTCCTATATGGCCCAGTAGCTCCACCACCCCAGATACCTGAAGTAGACACTCTTGGTGCACTCTTTTGTGGACTGTGTGTACAGCCTTTTTGTAGTTAAGTATTTATTGTTGTTGGTATCATTGGGGAAATTGACCTCCAGGCCAATTGGCTGTGGGAATCAGCTGGTCTCCATCAGGAGAACTGTGCTGGAGTCAGCCTTATGAGAAAAGACTTGCAAAATTGTAAAAATCTCTGTGTTCAGCTTGGATAGGGTGGAGTCTTAGGGCTGAGCATACAGCCATGGCTTCCCATCAGCCCTGCCCTATGAGGCCCCTGGGTCTCAGTGTCCCTTGGTAATTGCTGCAGCCCTTTCTGCGTGCACTTGTGCATTCACCTCCAGTCCTCTGCTTTTCATGGCTCCCCTGATTTTTCATGCTCTCTAGGGACCGGTATGAATCTGGGTCCTCAGGGTCTCGCCAAAATCTGGGGTTCAGTGAAGTCGGAACTGGAGTTCAGCACAGTCGGGAGGTTCAGTCTTCCTCCTGTTAGAGAAAGCCAGCTGCACAATCAGCAGTCAGTCCTCTCTGCATGCACTCACATGCGCACCTCCAGACCTCTGCCTTTCGCAGCTTCCCTGAGTTTCTGTGCCCTTCTCCCTTTTCCTGACAGTCCAGACTACCCCTGTATGAGTCTTGCCCGGAACTGGGGTTCAGTGCAGTTGGGAGTTCCTGCCTGTCTCCCACTAGTGGAAGCCAGCCAGGCTCTCCACTGCTCATCCTCTCCACGTGCATGTCTCTGTACCTCAGCCTTTTGCAGCTCCTCTGAGTCTCCATGAGCCCCTCTTTCCTTCTAGTTGTAGAATTTCCACTCAGCCAGTTTTCCCATGGTTCTGGATCATATCCGTTCTTTTTTTTTAGCTGTATTTTTGAAATTGTTGTGCAAGGCAGCAGTTTAGGTGTTCACCTATGCCACTATCTTGATTTCTCCTATCATGTGATTCTTAAAAAACAGCCAGCTTTCTCTGTGTCAGTGACTCCATCATAAATGTGGCATTTCAGTTTCTAATATACCTTGCTTAACTCTGTAGGCTAAGGGTTTAGAGTTCCTTCAAGTGTGTTCTCTTAAACTAGTCCATGGGGGTATTAGAGCAAGTGATTATTTACAAAATCAAATAATTACTGAAAAGATACCCATGATTCTTTAATGAAGGACTGTCAGCACGTTTACTATGCTAATGTAAGTTCTGACTTCCCAAGAGATGGAATATAGATTGGAACATTTTGTAGATTTATTTGAAAATACACATTTTATGTTTGTTTGCTTTTTAATGTGTATCCAGTGGAATTTTTTTTTCTAGGGCATAATGATCCCTGGATAAAAGAGAAAACAACAAAAAAACCAGCATTGCAATTTTCATGTTGTCAGTAAAACAGTATAACTGAATGCCTACTGTGTGCAGATTACTATTTGACTTATTTTCTGTACAATATAAAGTTTAAATACAATAAGGTTACTGAACTGCACTATTCCATGTTATGATTAAAAAATTAACTACCATATTTAAAAATGTATTATTTCAAAGAAGTTAGACAACCAGCTAAGCATTTGAAGTTGAATTCCCAGTTCTGATTCTTTTATTCCTACATTTGGATGGGAAAGAAAAGGAGACAGGGTAGGGAAGCTCTGGCATAACAGATAGATTCTGGTCCCAGTTCAGCTTTTGTGATCCTGAGCAAAGCACTTAATTTTCCAGTTTTACTTGGCCCACTCATCTATAAAGTTAGGAGCTCAGTAAAATTATGTCTAGGGCTCTATATTTCTAAGTGTTCTTGATCAGTGAAGGTGAGAAAATCAGAGAAAGAAAATAAGGATTTATGTGAGGCTCTCTAGCTCTGTGAAGATAATATTCATTCTCAGGGGCAGGAGAGGGAGACCTCAACTGCCCTACCATTAAAGGATTTTGCTCATGAAACTGTCTGAACATAGTATGGCTGCATGGAATATTCTACTTCCATCTAGACTAGAAAATTTTAGCCTATTTGGGGTTGGCCAGGGAAAAAAATAAAGGCGCATGAATTCAAAGGTGCTTCTTTAACCTGCTAGAAAAGCTGAACACTATGAAGAGATTTCAATGGTAGCCTAACCAATAATTTGTATTTTATTTTGTTTAACCTAGAAAATAAAAGGCAATGCTTAAGAAAGGAAGCAATAACTACTAGTAGAATTCAGCAATGTCAGAGAGATTTTAAGACTAGAGAAGAAGTCCCATTTTCCCCACAATCCACAGCATCACTTCTCTTACCTTGATTATGAAGCCAGGTTGCATAACTGTACTAAAGAATATGGAGCTTTCTGCAATTTATGACAGGGTCTTTCAGTAGAGTACTGCAGTCCACCAATGATCAAGTATTAAATTGGGGACAGAAGATGGTGATTTTTCTAATTTTATCATTTCTTCTGTAATAAATAAATTTCTCATTCACTTTTTCTTGATAAATGCTATGGACTTGTAGATTTCTTTTTTCATCAAATGCCTTATAGTCAATTACCATCATTATTCCTTTTGATGTCAGATTGTCCCAAATTTGGCCAGCAGGAGAACCTTCATGTATCCTTTTGACACAACCTCACTCGTTTTTGAATGACTCACTGCTTTCTGATACAACAACATATTCCATGTTCACTTCTACTTTCCCAGCCCACATCTAAAGTCCCAGTTCCCTTTAGTGAAAAAAGTACTTAGAAACTAAGATACAGGCATACCAATATTACTGATTCAAATTTAACATCATAGGAATTTCTTCTTGGATTCTTCTATTTTATATTTGTCCTTTCTCCTATAGTGAAAATCATATGTAAAATACATCTACTTATTTTCTGTATCCTGTAGTATAGCAAATGGTCTCAGAATTCCAATATCAATATTACCATCAATAACAAAAACACTAAGTAAGGTTTAAGATTTCTTTGCAGTTCTTTTTGTCCTATATTCCAGCATAGGTACATATTCAGCATACTATGTTTAAATTTTACTAAAAGAATTATTTTCTCTTGGTGGTTGTGTTATCAATTATTATTGACTTAGCCATAGCTGTTTCTGTTTGTTTTCAAGTTAAGACAATTGAACTAATATTATGTTTAATCCAGCAGAAGCCTGAAAAAAGTGCCTGAAATGAAGTATTCAACCACCAAAATTCCCCCTGCAAATATGAACAAGTCTGCAGGAAAAGTCTCGGTAAAATCTCCCAGATTGAGAAGTAAGGAATTAAGCATTTCTGATTACTTTATATACTATTTTTATCTGTTATCAAATCTTTATTATCCTATGTTCATACATGCTACTTTATCAAAAGTTACTAAGAATACAAGAGCTGAAATTGAAAGGGATGGCTCATAAGTGTGCAGTACACCAGCATTTGGTTTTAAACAGGCTACATATGGCTACCTGTTACTTATTTTATGCATCACAGGACAGGATCAGATAATTTAAACCTATTAATAGTAATAAACATAGTTATAGTCCTTCATATCAATCCCTTCTTTCCACTCATACCCCCTACCACCAATTCCCAAAAACTTTCCTCCAATTAATTAACAGAATTTAAATTGACCCACTTTCATTCAACAAACATTTATTAAGACTTTTGGTATATCAAGCTTGTGGTATTAACATGCAACTTTTGATGAGAGACTATAAGTGAAGATATTTGAATAATTCAAACCCCAAAGAAAGCAGATTTGACCAAATGATGCTCAATTCTATCCAGTTACAAACTCAAAGCGTTTGTAATAAATTAAAGGGTGAAAAGAATCAACTAGAAGCCCTAGCTTTAAGATGAAAGGGCTATGTACTTCTTTGATCCTTATATTATCTATCCTAAGCAATAATTATACAAATTTATACTTATGTTTTTCATAAGAAGCAGTTATACACAAGAATTAAGAGAGCCCTGGTGCATTAGAGCAAAAACAGAGGATGAGGAATAATGGTGTGAACTCCATATCCTTGTTTTTTGGGCTCCTCTCCATTTCCCTGAATATCTTTAAGGATAGAAGAGAAAGCAGTATTAAAAGTCATTGTTTCGGTTCTTTCTAAGGTTCTGGCTCATCCACAGTGTTTTTTGGTAACCAGGGAAAACACTAATTTGACTGTCATTTCTAAATGGCCAGGAAATCACAGTTGTTAGGTTTTTTGGGTTTTTTTATCTGAGTCTGAGTCAAACTGCTCTATGTAAAAACAGTGACTCAGTGGAAGTGACTCTGCATCCCAAATTCCCTCTTAATAAATAATGTATTGTCTTTGTACCTCAGGCGATGTAAACTCTTTGAGATACTGGAATAAGGAAGCAGGCTGGAGTTTACAGCAGAGTTAGTGGCACTGATACAAAAATTAAAATGTAACTTCTTCTTTAAGGTTGCAGTGGCTTATTTACAACATTTAGAAAAACAGCAATAAAGATATCCCCCACATCACTTATATTAATGTCATATTATTTTAATTGTCCTTTAGCAGACCTTCCTTTTCAATAATATTGGCTCAGTTTAACACTAAAGTTGTCATTATTTACTAGTAAATACTTCTGGCCCCAAACCTGAGAGCTGTGAGGTGTGTGACAGATCTGAACCACTTCTCAAAACCCAGGGTGCAATAAATGTCACATTTTCCCAAAGAAAATGCTCTGAGCCTTCAAGCAAAAAAAAAACAAACCCCAAAACTCATTTTAATTACTTTTCCTCCCTTGAGCTAACACGATCTGACAAAATTCACAGCTCACAATGCCACAAAACTCATCCAACCACTATAGGTATCCACACAGTCAAGTTCCCTATGATTTCTGGTAACCACCATGCTATTTCATTTTTAGTGCCAAGAAGGTATAAGAACACTTCACAAACTAGAGGTAAGCCCCCACCCCTAAAAATCATCCCATTCCAAGTTTCTAGGAGGCTATTCCCCAAAGTCAGTCCATTCTCCTCTGTTATTCCCTGTTCTCCCACATCCATCAATTCTTTCCCTTCCCTGACAATCCAGCTTTTGTATGCATACAGCCAGAGGTCACAATATAGAGAGGGTTGAGAGATTCATCCAGCAGAAGTATTTTATTTGGCCTAAACACTGTTATTGATGTTGTTTTTCAATTGAGGCAACAATGAAACATGCAACAGTTGGGGATAGAGCTAGGTAGAGATCACACACTTTAGTTTGTGTATGTCCATGGAAAATCTCCTGTTATAGGAAGGAGTTTGTGGACAGTAGAGAATCATTGAAATGTTTAATTGGGGGAAATTACAAGATATTTTTATTTTAGAGAAGTCACACCAGTGGTGGTGTGAAGAGAGATTGAAAGGACAAGCGTAGAAACTAAAACTTGTCAGAAGTTTACTACATTCATTTGTGGACTAATAATGAGGACCTGACCTAAAACAACAAAAAGGAAAGGAAGGACTAAATTTCACATATTGTCAGAAAGTGAAATCATGAAGATTTAGTGACATACAAAATAAATTAAGAGCTAGAGAAAGAATGAAAATGGATGTTTCTCAACTTTCTGATTTAAGAATTGGGCAGACAATGGTAGATAATGGTGCTGTTTTTCAAGATAGGGAATTCAGGAAGAATATATTGGGGGTAGAAAAGGGTAAAAAAATATTATTGTGAGTGTAATTTTTATTTGGAGGAGATATAGATCATCCAGGTAGAGGTATCCAGAGTTAAGGAGGCTTTATATAGATAGAGGTAGAGATGTTTTATAGTAGCTGAAGTCAAAATGCCCTGTGGAGAAAGAGCAACAGATATAAAACTCAGGAGAGAGAATAGAGGTAGAGTTACAGTTTGAGGAGACGTCAGTATATAAAAAGATGACTGAAGTTATTGGAGTGAGCAAGATTGCTCAGAAATATATATTTTATTGATTTCAGAAATGAAGGGAGAGGGAGAAAGATAAAAACATCATGAGAATCATTGATCGGCTGCCTCCTGTATGCCCCCTATTGGGGATCGAGTCTGCAACCTGGGCATGTGCCCTGATCAGGAATTGAACCATGACCTCCAGATTCTTATGTTGATGCTCAAACACTGAGCCACACCAGCTGGGTGTAGAGTATCTTTGATATTAGATACATTTGAATCACAGCTTCTCACCAGACCTGTAACTCTGGGTAAGTGTCATGACTTCTAGATCATCATCTGTAAAATGAGAAGGATAATACCTGCTTTGCTTGCTATATTATTGTGAAGAATTATAAGTATGTAACATTATTAGCACAGTGGTTGGTTCACTGCAGACACTTAGTAAATGACAGCTATTTTTAAAATCAATAACCTTTACAGACTACAGCCATGCCTCCAAAATTATTAAAAGTATATTCTAGATAAGTAGAAAAGATTACAAATTTCATATGACCATAAGAGTCTCCCCTCAGTGAGGCAAAGAATAATATATGTTGGATGTAGGTCCACACTCCCTTATATGAAATTCTGAAAAACAAAATTTTTTCTAAAGACCTAAAGTTTTTATAACTCATTTGACAGCAAAATATGACCTGAATTCACTTAACAATTAAGCCTGGGCTGAGTCACCATTAGGTCTTTATTCCACCTTATATATAATTTTCTATATTTCACTATAATATTATTAATTTTTTAATTTGGGTTACTGCCCTAGTCCCTATTGGGAGTTCTAAATATATACCAATATGTTCTCATAACAATTCTAATATCTAAAAAACTCTGAATCTTGAAACACAAGTGGCCCAAAAGTTTCTGACAAAATACCATGGATCTGCAGTTTCTTTCTTGATCTGCTACACTCAGGGTTTGTAAAAGGATGAAAATGGATGAATGCCCAGCCAACGTAGCTCAGTAGTTGAGTGTTGACCAATGAACCAGGAGGTCACAGTTTGATTTCTAGTCAGGACACATGCCCAGATTGTGGGCTCGATCCCCAGTGTAGGGTGTGTAGGAGATATTTAATCAATGATTCTCTCTCATCATTGTTATTTCTCTCTCTCTCTCTTTCTCTCTCTCTCTCTCTCTCTCGTCCTCTCTCTCTCTCCCTTTCCCTCCCTCCCTCCCTCCCTCTCCTTTCCTCTCTAAAATCAATAAAAATATATTTTAGAAAAAGAAAATGGATGGAATGAAACAGTATCACATTTTTTTCGTTTGTTTAGAATCCCAACAGAAAGGCGAAGAAATTTGCCAGGTGTACTTTATGCAGCTACGCTCAGGCCTTATCATAGAAAAAAAAGCCTGTTACTTTAGGAAAGAAACCACCAAAAGGCATTCACCAAACTCAGGTAAGGGAAAAACTACAATTCCTGGTAATTCTTTAATATAGTGATGAGCATCTATTTGCCTTCAATTTCTACATGTAGGTATATAATTTTTTCCCCCCTCACACAAATTTTCCTCCTGGGAAAGAGTAAAGATAATAAACCCTTTTAAAGCCATTTTAAAGAAAAGTTTATAAAGAGTTGTTAATATAATGGGAGAAATGTTTATGTTATAATGTTAAGTGCAAACAGAGGACATAAAATAATATATATAGGTATACCTCGAGAATATGTGAATTTAGTTCCAGAACACCACAATCAAATGAGCTGTAATTTTTCACTGGTAGAAGACCTTGCCTTCAATTTGTAAGAAATGCAACATCTGTAAAACACTATAAAGCAAAGTGCAATAAAGTGAGGAATGCTTGTATATTAACAGTATCTCAAATGATTTTTTTTCCATTTAAAGGAAGTACTATAAACTAAAATGTTCAAAGTGGTTGTCTTTTGGGTGTTGAGACATGGGTAACTAGTTTGTTGTTGTTTTTGCCACCTGAACTCCAATGGGTGTGCCTTTCTGGAGTGTAAGTATGCCAAGAGGTATTGAGCCCTTCCAACCACGGATTGGCCGAAGTCCTGGGGTCAGTCACCACTGTCAGCAAGCAGCCTTAACTGTTACTCTTCAAGTGGGGGTAGAAGAAGTAGGGAGGGGATTGATAGGCAGAGTGAGCATTGATAGTCCACTCCTAACCCCACCTGTCTTGCAGCTGAAGATTACAAAAAGCCAAATCTGCTACTTGATACCTGTCAGACGCGCCTGAAACACTTTGAACGATCGGCGAGGGGCTTTGCCTTTGATATACCTGTGGTCCAGAAAAATACTAGAACAAGTGATGATTCAAGAATCCTAGGTGTGTCTGGTTACAGGGGTGGTGTGGGTGAGAGGAGTTAGGTAAGACACAGGACCCCAGCAAGTGCTCTTCTAGGAAGCAGTCCCAAGTCTATGTCTTCAAGTATATTATAAACTTCTGTCCATTTTCTGCTGATGTGCCCATTAGGTGGTACATAAAATAGGTGCAGGGCAATTGCTCTAACAATGTATGTACATTCTATAGTTAGCACTCCATTGTTATTTTGAAATGTTTGCTATGGATTGGAATCCCATATACATTTTTCCTGGGGAAAATACATTATCTTTTGTCAGGGGGAGAGGGAGGGAACCCAATACATTATTTCTCCAAATTTCAACAGTTTGACAATAAAAAAGGAGGGGCTATTAAGTATTTTAACTATCATTTTGATTAAATATTTTAAATAGTTGTTAAAATTATTTTAAGTTGCATCACCAACTGAGGAAATGAAGTCCAAGTTGACAGTGACTATCAAGAAGTGAAGAGATCACTGAGAAACTTGACTGGGAATTGCAATTGCCATTTCAAGTATTATTACTGACATAAAAGTCTTACGCTCCCAGAAAAATACTGAAATTTATCCCTAAGTATTTTTAAATCATTTTACTTTAGAAGTTTACATTCAAATTCATCATTTAACATACTCATTAACATTTTGTATATTTTTCTTAGCATAATTCTATAATGTAAAGAAAATATAATATTTTTCTCTCCAGGACCCATATAGGTAGTTCCTAAATCTACTTCAGTTTACACCATTGAAGTATTATAATATTCCATGTGTGTTGGAACATTTTAAAAAGTTGGGAGTACTGCTCTCAGTGTCTCTGTTATTTAGCCAGAGGTCAGAAGGGGCTCACACCTGTATTTTCCAGGACTATTGGAAGTTTCAGAATAACTCCACATCTTACAGATGGGTATTTATTTATCCATGTCTATTTAAATTCTATCCCTTATTGCCTACAATTCCCTAGTCTATGGGGAGCCAGAAAGCAGAGGTTTCCTCAGGCAATGTGGTTTCTTTCTCCCCATCAAAACCTCCCATAAACATACTAGCATGGCCTCCCATGGCCTGCATGCAATAAATTAGTGCCTTTAATCCCATTCAGGTGGTACAGGTCAGCTTTGAGTTATGTTAAACTTGCACCAAAGGTTTTCATTCATCCAACAGCAATGGACAAAGTACAGCTCAAATAATTATAATAAAAAGCCATTGGGGAGGCATTTTTAAAAAATGCTAAACGATTGTTTATGAGAACAAGTTTTTGCATTCTTAATGACAAGATTTTCACTTGTTACAGAACGTTCTTTTTCCCTGAGCACATACAATGATCAATCCATTACTTTTGTTTTTTCGGATGGAGGTTATGAGATCTATGTTGAAGATTTAAGGGAAGAAGATGAAAAAGGTAGAATATTTCCTTTTGTCTACAATGATATAATGATTACTAATAAGTAAAAAGTAAATTTACCAAACCATTAACAATGGATTAACTCAGATATGGCAAATAGATCTTATGTTGTATGCAAACTGTGATGCGTTGGCAATAGATGCTTGAATATCACTGTGTTGAGGAGGTTTACAAAGCTTAGTAAGCGTTCATCAGGAGAAAAGAAAGCTGACATTGAAAAGTGGTGTCTGTTGTGAAAAGTGGAAGGAGGACCATACATATTTGATATTGCTAAATTACTAGATATTTCTAATCTTATCAATGTCACCAAATAAATCCTCAAATATGAGCATATCTGCCCTAGCTAGGTGGCTCAGCTGTTTAGAGTATCGTTCTGTACACCAAAATGTTGTGGGAGGTGGGAGAAGGAGGAAAGAAGTGGGGAGAGGTTCCTGATCAGGACACATACCTAGGTTGTAGATTCTATCTCAGTTGGGGTGAGCATGGAAGGCAACTGATTGATGGTTCTCTCTCACATAAGTGTTTCTCCTCTCTCTTTCTCTCTCTCTCTCATCAATAAACATATCCGTGGGTGAGGATTAAATATATATATTGTAGATATATACATACATATATATCATACATACATACACACACACACACAAGTGCTAAGTGCTATGAACAATATTTTAAGTATTTTATGGGGAATTCATCAGAGTATACCATCATTTTGATTTTATGTATTCTCTTTCAGACAAAGTATTATTCCATTACTATGACTCACAGTCACCTGCAAGTGACACAGGTAACTTGGATAGCTGTAATATTTGAATTCTTAAATTTGACTAAAAATAAATCCAAAAATGCTCCATGTGAAAAGGCAAGCTGTCTCTGAAGGTTCTCTCCAGCCCAAGCTCATAGTAAAATCTTAAGATTCTTAGAGGATTTACTCCATTCCAACCATTTTGCAGTTTTATAGGATAAATGTTTGGCTACATTTAACAGAGACTCAGAATAATGGGTGCTAAATTACACAAAACTTTATTTCTGTCTGAGCCAGGGCTGGAATGGGAGCTGTATTGAACCTAGCTCCTTCTCTCTTTGTGACTCTCCTAACACCTACATCAGAAGTGAGAAACCTTTTTCTGTCATGGATCATTTGAGTATTTAAAATGTCATTCGAGTCCCATACAAATTTATTAACCTAAAAATTAGTCTGCTCTATTTGGTCAAATATTTCATTAACTCACCCCTAATGCCTTGGCAGGGCCAGACCAAATGATTTCTTGGGCTTATACTGCCTATGGACTGGACGTTCCCCACCCTGATCTACATGTTTTAAGATTACTTTATCCCTGGCCAGTTTTGCTTAGTGGTTACAATGTCAGCCTGAAGACTAAAGGGTCTTGGATTCAATTCATGTCAAGGGCATACACCTCGGTTGCAGACTCGATCCCCGCCCTAGTCAGGGAATGTGTGGGAGACGACCAATCTATGTCTCTCTCTCTCACACACACACACACACATCAGTGTTTCTGTCTCCTGTCTCTCCCCCTCCCTTCCAGTCTCTCTAAAAATGGATGGAAAAAATATTCTCAAGTGAAGATTCACAGTAACAAAAATTTATTTGCCCCCATGACAATATCCAATTAGCTGGACAGAGAAAGATGGGTATGTGAATTCTCTTTCCCTTTAAAGACACAACCTGAAAGTTGCACCTGACAGTCCACTCACCTCACATTGGTCAGAACTTATTCACATTGCTACACTTAGCTACAAAAATATATTCTATAATATCACAAGAAGAGGAGTTGAATATTGAGGGACAACTATCTGTGGCTTTACATGCAGACAGAAACACTCAGGGAAATACTCATTAGAGTTCCAATTCTAAAATTAGAAAGCATGTAAGTAAACTAACCTCTCTTCTTCAAGGGACTTGGAATTATCCCCTACTTATCCAATGACTCTTTAGTTTCATTTAGATATACATTTCTAAGAGACATGTTATTGAATGAAGTAATTATTTTACATGACATTATAAACTTGTTTCCTGGGTGTTAAATTTGTTTAAATTAAATGAGTTACAATCTTTAACTTAAAATTCACATTTTTCTAATTGCAAGGTGATGATGTTGATGCTCACAAATTAATGGTAAGGATGAGTCCTGCAAATAACAAAGACTTCTTGCTGCGTGCCAACAACAAGGAGCATTCTGTGGAGGTAACAGAAATATGCACTTAACTGTTGTGATTAATATCACTAGTTTGTATGGATTTAGGTGTTTGGATATTTTGAAGAAGTATTTTTTTGTACTATTGTACAGAAAACACAATGAGATACCACCAATATCTTGCTCTTGAAGCTACTTAAAGTCTGGTCTCTGCCAGTAATACAGCATCCCCTTGGAACATGTTAGAAATGTGGAATTTCATTGTCAAGGAGAAAGATAGAGGCTGTAATAGGAAAAACATTACTTTCACACTCAAAACAGAAATACTTTGCATGCCACATGTGGTCGATTGCCATTTAGCATCCATGCTTGACACCTCCTATAGTCTATAGGGTCTGGAAAAGGAACACTATATTTCTCAGATGCTCTTATAGGTAGAATTTTTGTTGGATATAAAGAATTGGAATATCTATGCATTCACAAGAAATGTAAAATGTGAAAATAAAACAAAAGGTTTTTTTGCAAAAAAAATATATATATATACACATATGGAAGTTCAGGCTCTCTCAGCATTTTAACAAATCTCCAGGAGATTCAAATGTATATTAAAGTTGGAGAAGCACTACTACATAGAATGATCTCAATCCTTCCTATTTGGCTTTAGGAAGTATTGTGTTCTTCTAGGAAGTGTTTCTTTGTAAAATACAGTTTTATTAGGCAAGTGTATAAATAACTTTATACCCTAAGCCTGCTAAAGGGAAGGTCATAAATATTTCCATATGCCAAGATTTATAGATAGCATAACAGTCTACATTCTGTTCATAGGATTCACTGCATGGACTTCTTCAGTTAGTAAATGGCAGTATTATATTGGTCATGATGAAGAATTATGAACAGCCCAGTCGGCATGGTTCAGTGGTTGAGCATTGACCTATGAACCAGGAAGTCACAGTTCAATTCCCAGTCAGGGCACATACCTGAGTTTTGGGCTCAATCCCCAATGGGAGGAAGAGGGACATGCAAGAGGCAGCCAATCAATGATTTTCATCATTAATGTTTCTCTCTTGCTCTCTCCCTCTCTCTCTCTCTCTCTCCCTTCCTTTCAGAAATCAATGAAAATATATATATATATATATTTAAAAGAATTATAAACAAACTAGAGACCCAATGCACAAAATTCATGTAAGAGTAGGCCTTCCTTCCTCTAGCTGCCAGCACTGGCTTCCCTTGCAGCCCTGGCTTCATCCGGAAGGTCATCCAGAAGGATGTCTGATCTAATTAGCATACTATGCTTTTATTATTATAGATTAAGTAACAAAGAAGCCAAAGGTGGAGACAAGTAAGAAAACATGAAAGCCTAATATAGAAGATAAATTATATAAATACACAAAATTATAAAGCTAACTCATACAGTCATGTAAATTATTAACATAAACACTGATGGTAGCTAACAACTCCCTTAACAAAATATTGGTTTTTTAAAAAATATATTTATTGATTTTTTACAGAGAGGAAGGGAGAGGGATAGAGAGTTGGAAACATCGATGAGTTGGAAACATCAATCAGCTGCCTCCTGCACACCCCCTACTGGGGATGCGCCCACAACCAAGTACATGCCCTTGACCGGAATAGAACCTGGGATCTTTCAGTCCACAGGCTGACACTCTATCCACAGAGCCAAACCAGTTTCGGCGCCTTAACAAAACATTCTTAAGCATATATAACAATGTTTGGCATATATAAGTACTCATAATAAGAGCTTACTCATACTGAGCTCTATTATATATCAAGCACTATGCTAAATGTTATATAAGTACTATCTCATTTAATTCTCACAGTAACTGTAGTAGAGTTATTGCATTGGTCAGGTATTGCTGTGTGACAAATCATCCCCAACACTTAATGGCTTAAAATAATAATCATTTTTATCACTCATATGTTTTTGGGTAAATTAGGGGTTGACTGATCTAGAAAACTAGATCAGTTTTATACCAAAAAAAGACCTGAGAAGTAAAGCAATGTGCCCAGGTCTCAGAGATAATATGTGGCAAATCAGGGGTACAAATCCAGAACTATTGCATCTAGATCCAGTCATTCTAAGCCATATGTCTCTCAAAGTATATTATTAATGAATCAAATCAAATTCTCCCACTTTGACCCTCTACTTCCACCCCTTCCATTCCCTGCTCATTAAGCAGCTTTGCTAAAAAAAAAACAAGTTATAAGTAATTATTCCCCTTTAGTTTCAAATACAAGGTTGTGGAGTTTATTCTGGACTTCCTACTCACATATTGGTTGCTTTCTCTCTTGTTTCCTCAGCTACAAAAATGTGAAAATTCATTGCCAGACCAGACCTTATTTCTTCTTCATACAGAGCGTGGGACCTCATCATGTGTTTCCTTTGAATGTATGAGCAATCCTGGAGTGTTTCTAGGTGTAGAGAATAACCATCTTGGTCTAATTACATTAAATGACCAAACTGAACATTCAAGAAGAGAGAATATCAAATTTAAGCTCTCTTAAATGTAAGATGTTGGAAAGTTGTGAATCCTGGGTTGAGTAGCCCCCAAAGCTATCATTGAAGAGATTGTTCCAAAAAAGAGAGAGACAGATAATATTTAAAGGAAATGGAGAGTGCTTAACACGCTGTGGAATGTTTTGTGCATTATGTTAAAATTATATATTTTTTGTAATCCTCAGTTCTGTTTTTTATTTCCCTCTGTATCACTGCATATTCAATACAAGTATTGGTATATTAAATGGGGTATTGATAAAGCAACCCACCAATATTCTGAAGACATACAGATCTTTACATTTTTCTACTTTCAGTCCAGAGAGAACTTTATATTTAGAGTTAAGATCTCTAGAAAGAAACAAGCCTTAGCTCAAGACTCATTTTAAACAGAGATCCATTTTAAAGAGCTACATATGGACATACTTTTCCCTGGTTCCAAACAATGGGCTCAAACCAAAGAGCTGCTAGTAAAAACCAGATGCTGCATAGAGTAACTATTTCACAAATACCAAAACTTCAGGTGCCTAGATGGCTAGGCAGGATGGATGGATGGAGATATATATATATGTAAATTATCTTAAATATATTTAAGATAATTTCAAAATTAAGAAAAATAAATCCAGTACAGATTCGTGAAGTGGGTGATTTCACCTCTAATTTTTCATTTTAAAAATTTTGATTTTTATAGACCAAGTTAACTATAAATAAAGCAAAACATTCTTGTATTAAGAAGTGAAGTAAGTTTTAGTTCAGACATAGAATTAGAATCATTAGGAATAAACTAAAACATTTTTTGGAAAAAGTGCTAAGCCACAATGTAGGTTAGGATATCCAAGTACCACCACGGTGAAGCCAGAAATCCAAGATGGAACACAAAATTAATATTACAATTTCAATAACTGGCTAGCCTTCATGTTTGTGGCATACTATGTCCTTCTGACCCAAACTTACAGAAATCAATGACTTTTTATATACTGGTCACCTTGGATAAAATATCTTCTAACCCTTTGTATCCAACCTACCAATGACCCTACTTACAATGAAATATGTATTTCATTTCTATTTTACCTTCATTTCTTTTGACCAACTGTGTTCTTGATATACCTTTGGCATCCCCAAGCTTGATTTCCAAACACCTGACATATGACTGCCAGAACCTTTATTCTGCTTTGTCTACCTGATATAAATTTTTACATAAACTTATTGATAGCAATATTTTTATTAAACATCTTTGTGTTTTACTGTTACTAAGGTAGTAAAATAATTTATACTCAACCATAATAACATTTCAACTACTAATGGAATAGTTTCTGCTTATCTTAAGGCCTTAACAATTGCTACTACGATGTTTCCTAGGCTTGACACTGACAATAAATGATAAATATAATAATGGAATACATATGAAATATGACTTTTTCTCAAACTGTAGGCTCTTTGATTTCTAATTTGTTGAAATATATTGGATATAAATGCTGGTGGAACATAAGTTAAAAAGGTTGAGAATTTTAAAATAGGGGCAAACGAGTATAGAACAATATAACTTTGTTTCATTACTTTGCCAATAATTTTACTACTATAGATACAAAAAAATCTATATCATCTCCTCTGAAAAACACTAAATGTTGACTATGTTCATTCTGTATGACATACTTAAATAATTGTTATTATTAAGTAACTAAATATATCCATTACATTATTTATATTCTTAAATAAACTATATTTTTCAAAAGTATGTAAAGCCATAATAATTATTTTTCATAAAACAGTTCAATATTCTAAAATTCTTATGTGAATTTAAGCATATCACAATACACCAATATTGGTATCTGGAGTAGGTCACTTGTCTGATACTTTTGGTGATTCAAAACTAAGTAAGATTTTCCAGAGTAGGAATTGTATCTTTCTTTACCTTTGTACTCCAAGTGCCCATCATGGTGATCAACACATGGCAGGTATTCAGTGACTTTAACCCAACATCAATTAGCCAACATGTACCTGCATTAGAACTTTAACCTGAGACTTCTGACTCTTTATTTAGATACCTTTCAACCTGGCTATCTTTTTAAAAATATTTTCCATCACCACCTTAATTGGTGTTTCTTGACTAAAATATTCAAATGGGTAGTGGCTTTTTGTCACTCACTTGCATGTGTTTTGATAGTCCTTAACACATATTACTGGAAGGAGACTGTCCATTTTATTATATCAGAAATGACAATTATGTCAAAACTTATTTTCCTTTATTTTATGTATATTCTTTAGATTTTTATGTGTTTATTGAATACCTTGAAATATTGTCAATTAAATTTTATTGAATAAGTAAAATTACTTGGAAATGGAAAAGAAAACAGTTGAAATTTGGGGGAATTGGTTAGAAAATTAGTAATTTAATTAGATGCAATAGCTTAATTAAAGTCTTAAAAGATTGGTTTAAAATCTCTACATCTGTAGCACAAAACAAGCCAAAAATAACAATAATTTCAACTTGTACAATATATAGTAAAACTCCAATTCTACAGTACACAGTTACACAAAGGTGAGATCAGTGTGCGTTTCTCCTTAGGGAAAGAAATCAGACTGAATTCTCTATCCCCATACCCTAGTGCCTATCCCTGTTCTATTCATATATCTATTCTCAAAGTCATGTTAAACAGGTTCCTTCTTCAGTGTTCAAGCAGAAGGGAGAAAATTCAGTTGTTCCAAATCTTAATAGCCAGGGTTGGGACTAGGGGGCTAAGGAATCTGAGGAATGAATGAAAGCAAGAGATAGAAGTGAAAGCCAATTGGTGGTGAGAGAATCTATGAGCTATTTCTTGTTAAGGTGCCAAAATGATGAAACACTTGTCTGAGTCCAATTACAGTCCCAGCTGAGAAGAGAATACATGAATGACTAACTAGCATATTAAGAACATAGGCTTGATTTACTACTTAATAGTCTGTATAACTTCAGCAAATTATGTAAGCTCTCTCCATCTCTGTTTATCCTCTGTAAAATGAAGAGGTACCATATGTTGTGGTAGCTTACTGAATATCCATTACCACCAATCCTATTTCCTTACCAACAGAACCTCATTTTGTTCTGGGAAGCAATTTGCCCAACTGAAAACACACTCCTTCCCAGATTCCCATACAGTTGATGTGGTAACCATTTGACATTGTTCTGGACAATAAAATATATATAAGATAATGGTTTAAGAACAATTTTTTTAAAGAAGACACGGGGCTGAATGTTGAACAGCCAACTTCTGATCACAAGGTAAAGAGCATGGGGGCAAAAGCATACATATTAAAAATGGCAGGAGGGAAAGATGGAAGAATTCTGGTGTAGTGAACAATATTGGTATTCTACCCAAATCCCCTTGGATGCTTTTATACTGTATTCTTTTATAAAATTTCTTTTATAAAATTTACATCCACACCATTACCACCAACATCTTTTTTGTGCTTTAAATATCCAGCACTTGCAGCTCTTCTTAGAAGGATTGCTATTTTGTACTGGTGCTGTTTTGCCCTATTACATAAAGAAGTTAGTTTTTTAAGTATGAATTCTTCCCATCAACCTCACAAAGTTTTTGAAAGCCCAGCTCTCTTATCTTGGGTGAAAAAGTTCTGTCCTCATTTTTACTCAAAAATTCCACTCCAGAGTTCAAAAATTCCTCTCTGCCATACTTCAGCATTAGATCACCTTCTTGCTTAGATTCCTATCCATTCTTGCCAAAACAAGTCCCTTTCTTGGGAACATTCATATTCAAATCACATACTCATATTAATAAATCCTTAACTCAGGGTCTGCTTCTAGGGAGTCTAATGTAAGACACCACATCACATATGACAGTTTTGTTGCCATACTACTCTTACAGAATAACTGCAGACTTTCTTGTTAAAAGAGAAAAACAAGCCCATGTGTGCTAAGTTAGGGTTGGGTTTTCTGTTGCATGTGGCCTTTAAGCAAACTTTGCCCATAGAAGAGATAATAGTAACACTTGCATGTTATGACACTGATAAGAATTGTCTTGCACATAGAACATTCAGTGAATGTTAGCTTAGAAAGTCAAGCAAACCTGATTGGTATGAAATGAGAAAAGTTTTTCTTAGTTTCAATTAGAAGATAGGAAGTCACAAGGAAATCCCTCTATTACTTTAAAAGAAGTCACCCTGTAAGAGATAAAGTGAGGGAAAGAATCAGAATAATGAGATCTGATAGGCATGGAAGTAATCCAGCAAATTAATAGGTATACATTTGATTATACTTCTTAACCTATAAATAAAATATATGTGTGTGTGTATGTGTGTGTGTATGTATACATATTTTTTTCAGATGTATCAAATGTCATATTATAAGTATTAAAAGATTTAATCATAAAAATAAAAAAGTATCTATATTCCTTCAAAAGTTCATTGGATATATAAAAATAGTCATGGGGATGTAAAGTACATTATAAGGAATCCTATATAATAAAAGACTAATATGCAAATAGATCAAACGGTGAAACAACTGGAACAACTGAACAGTCACTATAACTGCACTGACCACCAGAGGGCATGCACCAAACATGGCAGGCACTAGCTGCAGAGGTTATGGTGGAGCAGGTGAGTAGGGGTGCCAGACCAAGGCAGGGCATCAGTTGCTGTCATCAGGGCGAGCCTCTGATGGTTACTGAAAATTCTTTGCTCCCACATGCCGCAGTCCCACCTGGCGCTCACACCTGCTGCTGGTGCCAGCTCTGTTCATACCCACTGCCGGCACCAAAGCCGCCATTTACACCTGCTGCCAATGCCCAGCATGGGTCCTGGTCGCTTGGCACCATCAGTGGGTGCAAGTGGTGGCTGCTGGCCCTGATCGCCCCTGAGGGCTTCTCCATCTCCCCTTGCTCCTGAGGGGTGATCGGGACTTGTACCCGCTGACAGCACTAGTCCCGCTGGCAACCCCTGCTGGTGCTGGCCCAAACCACTCTGTGCTGTCAGCCTGTGGGGGTGGTGGTGGTAGGAGCAGGACTTCCAGTAGACAGGGGACTGAGGTCTGTGGTGAGAGAGACTGGGTGCCTACCACAGTCTTGCTGCGCACAGTTCCTTTCAAGGTGCATGAATACATGCACTGGGCCCCTAGAATAGTCAATAATCCTAATATATAAAAACCCTGGGTCTGTCACATCCACCACAACTGGGAGGCTTGACTGTTCACCAGGCTGCATGCGCAGCAGGCGAGTGGGCTGAACTGCTGACCTCTCAGAAAGAGAGAGAGGTAGGGCTGATCAGCAGTGACAGCAGAGGCTGGCAAGGCCAGGAGAGAGAAGCAGGGTGATCTCTCCTTCACCAACAGCCAAGCTCTCTCTCTCCTCCAGAGGTCAGTAGTTTAGTCATTTGCCAGCAGCCTGGGAAAGCTGCTGATCAACCCCACCTCTATGATCAGGCCCAGAGATAGGCTTGGGGATGCTGACTGGCATAGAAACTGACCAATCAAAACCAAATCTAGGCCAAGACTGGTTTGGCTCAGTGGATAGAGCGTCGGCTTGCTGACTGAAAGGTCCCAGGTTCAATTCCGGTCGGGGGCATGTATCCTAGTTGGGGGCACATCTCCACTGTGGGGCATGCAGGAGGCGGCTGATTGATGTCTCTCTCTCTCATTGATGTTTCTGACTTCCTATCCCTCTCCCTTCTCTCTGTGAAAAATCAATAAATATATTTTTAAAATAAATAAATAAATAAATAAATAAAACAAATCTAGGTAGATTGCAAGAAGCCAATGGTTGCCTAGGAGCAGGGGCTTTTGACACTTATGGCATAGAAACCAACCAATCAGAACCAAATATGGGGCAACTCTGAGGAGCCAATGGCTGCTTAGGGGTGGAGTTTTGATGCTGACTGCCATAGAAACTGACCAATCAGAACCAAATTGGCCAGCAGAGGAGGGCAGTAGGGAGTGAAATCAGGCTGACAAGGGAGGACAGTTAGGGGTAATCAGGCTGGCAGAGGAGAGCAATTGGAGGCAAAATCAGGCCAGTAGGGGAAGGCCATTGAGGGAAAGATCAGGCCGGCAGGGGAGGGCAGTTGGTGAGGACCAGGTCTGCAGGGGAGGGAAGTTGGGGGCCATTAGGCTGGCAAGGGAGGGCAATTGGAGGGGACCAGGCTTTCAAGGAAGGGCAGTTGGGGGTGACAAGGCTGACAGGGGAGGGCAGTTCAGGGCAACCAGGCCAGCAGGAAAGGGCAATTGGGGGTGAGATCAAGCCAGCAAGGGAGGGCAGTTGGAAGCAATCAGACCAGCAAGGGAGAAGTTAGGGGCAATCAGGTAGGCATGCAGTGAGCAGACTGGCAGGCAGAAGCAGTTAGGGGCAATCAGGCAGGCACGCAGTGAGCAGTTGGGAGCCAGCAGTCCCAGATTGTGAGAGGGATGTCTGACTGCTGGTTTAGGCCCGATCTCTACCAGCAGTTGGACATCCCTCAAGGGGTCCCAGATTGGAGAGGGTGCAGGCTGGGCTGAGGGACAATCCCCCACCAATTTTGTGCCAGATGGGTACTAGACACTGTGGTGATCACTTTGTAAGGTGTATAAATGTCTAATCACTACGTTGTATATCTGAAACTAATATAATATATTTACTGTAATTGAAAATTAAATTTTAAAAAATTTTAAAGATCATTGGATAAAAGTATAGGTGTTTCAAAATACAGAAATAGGATAAACAAAAAAATTATGTAATTATTTATTATATTTAATAGGTGATAAAAATAATAGAGAAATCAATGAAATCAAAAGCTGAGTATTGGCTCTAACTGGTTTGGATCATTGGATAGAGCATTGGCCTGCAGACTGAAGGTCCCAGGTTTGATTCTGATCAAAGGCATGTACCTTGGTTGCAGGCACATCCCAAGTAGGAGGTATGCAGGAGGCAGCTGATCAATGTTTCTCTCTCACCGATATTTCTAACACTCTATCCCTCTCCCTTCCTCTCTGTAAAAAAAAATCAATAAAGTATATATATTTTTTAAAAGCTGAGTATTGGAGAAAATTCAATAACATTGATAAACCATTAGCGGACTGATCAGGGAAAAAAAGAGATAATACAAAAGAACAATATTAATAATATGAGAGTTAGTGCCCTGGCTGGTTTGACTCAGTGGATAGAGCATAGGCCTGCAAACTGAAAGGTTCCAGGTTTTATTCTGGTCAAGAGCACATGCCCAGGTTATAGTCTTGATCTACAGTAGGAGACTTGATTCTCTCTCATCATAGATGTCTCTATCTCTCTCTCCCTCTTTCTTCCTTTCTGAAATCAATAGAAATATTTTTAAAAAAAAAAAAACACAAATGTATTTAAAAGAGAGCATCACTATAGATTCTAAAAATATTAAAAGGATAAAAAGGAGACTATTATGGATATAACTTTGGCAATTTTAATAAAAATAGACAAATTCCTTTTTTAATTCAATTTTTTTATTAATTTTTATACATATTTCCCCATTGCCCCCCCTCCCTCCCAGGCATAACCTAACCCCCCAGTGTCTATGTTCATTGGTTATGCTTATATGCATGCATACAATTCCTTTGATTGATCTCTTATCTACCTGACCTAACTTTAATCTTCTTGCTGTAATTTCACAGTCTGTTTGAAGCTTTACTGCCTCTGTATCTGTCCTTTTGTTCATCAGTTTATAATGTTCTTTATTATCCACAAATGAGTGAGATCATGTGATGCTTCTCCTTCATTGACTGGCTTATTTCACTAAGCATAAGGCTCTCTAGTTCCAACCAGGTTGCTGCAAATGGTAAGAATTCCTTCTTTTTAATGGAGCATAGAATTCCATTGTGTAGATGTACCACAGTTTTCTGATCCACTCATCTGCTGATGGGCACCTAGGCTGTTTCCAAACTGTAGCTATTGTAAATCATGCAGTTATGAACATAGGGGTGCATAAATCCTTTCTGATTGGTGTTTGTGATTTCTTAGGATAAATTCCTAAGAGTGGGATTACAGGGTCAAATGGGAGATCCATTTTTAGTTTTTTGAGGAAACTCCATACTGTTCTCCACAGTGGCTGCACGAGTCTACATTCCCACCAACAGTGCAGAAGGGTTCCTTTTTCTCTGCATCCTTGCCAACACTTGTCGTTTGTTGATTTGTTGATGATTGCCATTCTGACAGGTGTAAGATAGTATCGCATTGTCGTTCTGATTTGCATCTCTCCGATGATTAATGACTTTGAACATGTTTTCGTGTGTCTCTTGGCCTTCCTTAGGTCGTCTTTTGAAAAGGTTCTATTTACGTCCATTGCCCATTTTTTTATTGGATCGTCCATCTTCCTTTTATTAAGTTGTATAAGTTGGCTGTAGATTTTGGAGATTAAACCTTTATCAGTGATATCATTTGCAAATATGTTCTCCCATACAGTGATCTTTCATGTTGTTTTGTTGAGGGTTTCTTTTGCTGTGCAAAAGCTTTTTATTTTGATGTAGTCCCATTTGTTTATTTTTTCTTTAGCTTCCATTGCCTTTGGAGCAGTATCAGTGAAAAAGTTCTTTTGGCATATATCTGAGATTGTGCTGCCTGTGGATTCCTCTAGTATTATTAGGGTTTCCCTTCTAATGTTTAAGTCCTGTATCCATTTTGAGTTTATTTTTCTGTAGGGTGTAATTTGGTGGTCCAATTTCATTTTTTTTGCATTTATCTGTTCCAATTTTCCCAACACCATTTATTGAAGAGGCTATCTTGGCTCCAATGAGTGTTCATGCCTCCTTTGTCAAATATTAGCTGAGCATAGTGGTTTGGGTGGATATCTGGGTTCTCTATTCTATTCCACTGGTGTATATGTCTGCTATTGTGCCAGTACCAGGCTGTTTTGAGAACAGTTGCTTTGTAGTATAGCTTGAAATTTGGTTTTGAGATCCCACCTACTTTATTCTTCTTTCTCAGAATTGCTGTAGCTATTTGTGGTCTTTTTTTGTTCCAGATGAATCTATGAAGAATTCTTTCTAGGTCTGTAAAATATGTCATTGGTATTTTAATGGGTAGTGCATTGAATCTATAGATTGCTTTGGGTAGTATGGACATTTTATTGATGTTGATTTTCCCAATCCATTAGCATGATATGCTCTTCTATCTCTTAACATTTTCCTCTATTTCTTTTTTCAGTGTCCTGTAGTTTTCTACATATAGGTCTTTTACCTCTTTAGTTAGGTTTACTCCTAGGTATCTTAATTTTTTTGGTGCAATGGTAAATGGGATTGCTTTTTTAGTCTCTCTTTCTGTAATTTCACTATTAGTGTATAGAAATGCCACAGACTTCTTAGCATTAATTTTCTATCCTGCGAACTTGCCAAATTCATTAATTAAGTCAATTGGTTTTGGAATGGAGTCCTTTGGGTTTTTTATGTACAATATCATGTCATCTGCAAATAAGGACAGCTTTACTTCTTCTTTTCCAATTTGGATGCCATTTTTTTTTCTTCTTGTCTAATTGCAATGGCTAATACTTCCAGTACTATGTCAAACAGGAGAGGTGAGAGTGTGCATCCCTGTCTTGTTCCTGTTCTTAGGGGAAATGGTTTTATTTTTTGCCCATTGAGTATGATGGTAGCTGTGGGTTTATCATATATGGCTTTTATGATGTTGAGGTATGCTCCTTCTATTCCCACTTTGCTGAGAGTTTTTATCAAGAAAGGGTGTTGGATTTTGTCAAATGCTTTTTCTGCATCAATTAATATGACTATGTGATTTTTATCTCTCAATTTGTTTATGTGATGTATCACATTTATTGATTTGTGGATATTGTACCATCCCTGCATTCCTGGGATAAATCCTACTTGGGCATGGTGTATGATCTTTCTGATGTACTTCTGGATCCGATTTGCTAGAATTTTGTTGAGGATTTTGGCATCTATGTTGATGAGAGATATTGGCCTATAATTCTCTTTCATTGTGTTGTCTTTATCTGGTTTTGGTATTAGGGTGATGCTGGCTTCATAGAAGGTGTTTGGAAGTGTTCCTTCTTCTTGAATGTTTTTGAATAGTCTGAGGAGGA
>PVJN01007168.1:0-31784 GCA_004026805.1 Lasiurus borealis | reverse complement strand
TTGGAAGTTTTTTGATGACTGCTTCATTTGCTGCCATAGTTATTGGACTATTGAGATGTTTAGATTCCTCCTCACTGAGTTTTGGAAGGTTATATTTTTCTAGGAAAATGTCCATTTCTTGCAGGTTGTCCAATTTGTTGGAATAGAGTTGTTCATAGTATTTTTTAACAATCCTTTGTATTTCTGCAGGGTCTGTTGTTATTTCTCCTCTTTCATGTCTGATTTTGTTTATTTGTATCTTCTCTCTTTGCTTCTTGGTGAGCCTGGCTAGAGGTCCATCAATCTTGCTTATCGTTTCAAAGAACCAGCTCTTGGTTTTGTTGATCTTTTGAATTGTTTCCTTGGTCTCCAAGTTGTTTATCTCCACTCTATTCTTCACTATTTCCTTCCTTCTGAGTACACTGGGCTTTTCTTGTTGCTCTCTTTCTAGCTCCTTGAGTTGTAGGTTTAGGTGGTTTATTACCATTGTTTCCTGTTTTTTGCAGTAGGGTTATAGGGCTATGAACTTCCCTCTCAAGACTGCTTTCACTGTGTCCCATAAATTTTGTATTGTTGTGTTGTCATTGTCATGATGTTTTTTATTTCTTCCTTTATTTCTCTGTTTACCCAGTCATTGTTTAATAGCATGCTGTTTAGTCTCCAGGTGTTTGATTTCTTTCTATTGTTTTCATTATAGTTGATTTCCAGTTTTATGCCACTGTGGTCTGAGAAGATGCTTGATATGATTTCTATCTTCTTGAATTTGAAGAGACTTTTTTATGACCCAACATATGATCTATCTTTGAAAATGACCCATGTGCACTGGAGAATAATGTATATTCTGTGGATTTGGGGTGAAATGTTCTGAGAATGTCAATTAATTCCATCTGGTCTAGTGAGTCATTTAGGATTGATGTTTCTTTGCTGATTGTTTGTTTAGAGGATTTGTGCAATGGTGACAGTGTGGTATTAAAGTCTCCTACTATGATTGCATTGCTGTCAATCTCTCCCTTAATATCCTCCAAGAGTTTTTTTTTTATGTATTTAGGTGCTCCCATATTGGGTGCATATATGTTTACCAGAGTTATTTCTTCTTGCTGGATTGTTCCCTTTAGTATTATGAAGTGGCCTTCTTTATCTCTTGTTATGTCCTTCACTTTGACATCTAATTTGTCAGATGTAAGTATTGCAACCCCAGTTGTTTGTTTGTTTTTTCATTTCCATTTGCCTGAAATACCATCTTCCATCCCTTCACCCTCAATCTGTGTGCATCTCTTTTCCTGAGGTGGGTTTCTTACAGACAGCAGATATATGGATCATGTGTTCTTATCCAATTGGTTATCCTATGTCTTTTGATTGGAGCATTTAATCCGTTTACATTTAAAGTTATTATTGATAAGTACTTATCTGTTGCCATTTTTAGTCCTTACTCCCGATTTTCTTGTTCACTTCCTCTTTTCTTTTTATTACAGCAGACCCTTTAACATTTCTTGCATTGCTGGTTTGGTGGTAATATATTCCCTTAGTCCGTTTTTGTCTGTGAAGCTTTTGATTTCACCTTCAATTTTGATTGAGAGTCTTGCAGGGTACAGTATTCTTGGATTCAGACCCTTCCTTTGCATGACTTCGTATATTTCATTCCATTCCCTTCTGGCCTGATGAATTTCTCTTGAGAAGTCAGTAGCTAGTCTTGTGGGGGTTCCTTTGTAGGTAACTTTCTGTTTCTATCTGGCTGCTTTTAACATTCTTACTTTGTCGTCGGTTTGCCAATTTAGTTATAATGTGCCTTGGTGTCGGTTTGTTGGGGTTCATTTTGCTTGGGACTCTGTCAGCTTCTTGGATTTGTGTGGGTTTTTTCTTTCCTATATTGGGGAAATTTTCTGTCATTATTTCTTCAAACACATTCTCTAATCTTTGTTCAGTTTCCACTCTTTCTGGAACCCCAATTATGCGGATGTTGTTTTGTTTCATGTTATCCCAAAGTTCCCTTAGGCTTTCCTCTTGCTTTTTAACTTTTTTTTTCTAGAAGCTGCTGGACTTGGGTATTTTTTCCTACCAGGTCTTCTAGCTCACTGATGCAGTCCTCTGCTTCTTCTAGTCTACTTTTGATGCTTTCTATTGAGTTCTTTATAGCAGTGATATCATTTTTCATTTATTCTTGTTTATTCTGTACTTCCTCTAGGTTCTTCTGCATTTCTTCTTGCTTCTTCATCTCCTCTTGGGTCTTCTTCATTTCCTCTTGGCTCTTACTCAGATTGTCAATTTTGTCTTCCATTCTTTTCATCCACCTTATGATCATTTCTCTGAACTCTTTCTCTGGCAGGCTTATTTCTACTTCTATTTCGTTTACTTCCTCTTCTGGTGAAACCTGCCTTTCTCTCTTATGTGGACTGTTTCTTTTTCTGCCTATGGTCTTTCTTCTCCGGGTGTCTGGTTATGTAGTTCTCTTTCCTACATTGATTGAAAGGCACAAACTACAACACAAGGAGGTACAGCACACAAAGCACTTTCCGTGTACCGTGTGGCTCTCCGAATCTGCTGCCCGCGTGTCTGCGCTGTTTGGAGAGCCGTGTTCTGGGTCCCTGGCTGTTTGGTGGGTGCCTCCACCAGCCGCAGCTTTCAGACCTCCGCAGACATCCACCTCCCTCTTATCCCAGGCGAAGTATGACCTTTCCGTGTGCTCTGTGGATCTCTGATTCCGCCACGTTTCTGCGCCAATTGTAGAGCAGAGTTCTGGGTCCCAGGGTCCCCGGCTGCTCAATGGGTGCCCCAGCCGCAGGCTTCAGACCGCTGCAGACATCCACTTCCCTCTTATCTCAGGCGAAATCTGACCTTTCCGTGTGCTCTGTGGATCTCTGAATCTGCCGCGTGTCTGTGCCGATTGGAGAGTGGTGTTCTGGGTCTCCCGCTGTTTGGTGGGTGTTTCAGCCAGCTGCAGCTTTCAGACCGCTGCAGACATCCACCTCCCTCTGCAAGATGGCACAGTCTCCGTGTTCACGGTGGCAGCTCCAGCCTACAAAAACCCGATGGCAGTGGGGCTGCCTGGCCAGGAGAGGCCTGTCCCGAAGTTCCCCACCTTCTCCTGGAGGACAACTGACTCCTAACTTGCCAACAAACACTCCCCGTGAGACTCTCAGCTGCTCTTTCTTTCTCAAAGCTCCAGACGCATCCGTCTATTCCTTCACCATTTTCCAACCTCTCTAGACAAATTCCTTGAAAGGTACAAACTATTAAGAACTCATTCAAAAATAAACAGACAATATAAATAGAGCCATATGCATTTTTAATGTAAATTTGTAATTTAAAATTTTCTCATAAAAAAAACACACCAGTTTTTATTGGTGAATTCTTCCCAACATTTAAGAAAAAAATAATATCAATTCTAAACACATTCTATCAAAACATTAAAGAGGAGTGAATTCTATTGAACTCATTCTATGACGCAATCATTATACTGACATCAAAACCAAAAACATTAAAAGAAAACTACAGACCAATATTTTTCATGAACATAGACAAAAGAATTCTAAAAATTTTAGCAAATGAAACTCAACAATACATAAAAAGAATATATGATTTGTATAAATGACATGTATATTAAAAGAATATAAAACTACATCAGGACTTTTATAGTGGAGTTTATACCAGAAATACAAGGTAGTTTACTATTCAAAAAATCAATTAATGTAATTTATCATTTTGACAACATTATTCTCTCAATAGGTGCAGAAAAAGTAGTTGACAAAATCTAACATCTATTCCTAATAAAAATACTCAATAAACTAGGAATAGAAGAAAACATTCTCAATCTGATAAAGGGCAGAGGCAAAGACTAAAGCAAATTTATAGCTAATATCTAATTAATAGTGAAAGACTAGCAAAAGATTGAATAAGATCAAGACCAGTAAAAAAATGTCTACTTTCACCACTTCTATCTAGTATTTTATTAGAGATTCTAGTCATTGCTATAAGGCAAGACAAAGAGGTAAATAATCCAAATTGGAAAATAAGAAGTAAAACTTGTTTTATTTCAAAACAACATGAACATCTATGTAGAAAATTTAATGAAATCTATAAAGAAGCTGATAAAACTAATAAATGGGTTTAGTAAGAATACAGAATGCTAAAAAATTAATGCACAAAAATGAATTATATTTGTATATAATAATAAAAGGTAATTGGAAGTTAAAATTTTTAAATACCATTTATAGTTCAATTATAATTTTTATAATATTTAGCAACACATCTGACAAAAATGTGTAAGACTTAAACATTGATAACTACCAAACATAACTTTCATAAATTAAAGGAGAACCAAGTAAATTGAGAGACATAACCTGTTCATGGGCCAGAAGACCCAACCAATATGGTTAAGATATCCATATTCCTCAAGTTGATATATAGGTTTGGTGCAATCCCAATTAAAATTCTAAGCTGATTTTAAAACTTACATGGAAATTAAAAAGACAAATTTTAAAAAGAACAACACTAGTTGTGTCTACTACTTACTTTCAAAATCTGTAATAATAAAAGAGTAATATGTTATTTAAACCAGACATCCTCCCGGATTACCTTCCCGGACAAACCTGGAGCTGCAAGGAAAGCCCAGGACTCAGATGCCTGCCAGTGACCAGAAGGAAGCCTGGGTCCCAGGTGCCAGAAGGAAGCTGGTACTGGCAGCCTGAGGAAGGAAGATCTACTCTTGCATGAATATCATGCTTCAGGCCTCTAGTTTACAATAAAGCTCCATTTATGTAGACAGTGTAGGATTTTCATAAAGATAGACAAATACATGAGTGGCACAACCTAGAGAGTTTAGAAATAGACTCAATGATATATAAAACTGATTATTAACAAAGGTGAAAAAGCAATTCAATTTTAAAAAATAGTCTTTTCATTAAAGGATGATGAAACAATTGTATATCTGCATGAAAAAAGCAACAAAGCAAACAAAACAAAAATCTGAACTTCAATTCATACCTTGCTCCCTATATAAAAATTAACTCAAGATAGATCACAGACCTGAAAAGTGAAACCTAAAACCATAAATCTTCTAGATAAAAACAAAGGAGAAAGATCTTTTTAATATTCAGTTAGGAAAAGATTTTTTTTATATATGACATCAAAAATATAATCCATATGCCCTAATCAGTTTGCCTCAGTGGATAGAGTGTCGGCCTGCAGACTGAAAGGTCTTAGGTTTAATTTCAGTCAAGGGCATGTACCTTGGTTGCAGGTACATCCTCAGTAGGAAGTGTGCAGGAGGCAGCAGATTGATCTTTCTTTCTCATCGATGTTTCTAACTCTCTATCCTTATCCCTTCCTTTCTGTAAAAAAGCAATAAAATATATTAAATATATATAATCCATAAGAAAATAAATTGGAATTCATCAAAATTAAAAACAACTTTTATAAACACACTGTTTAAAAAGTAAAAAAGACAAGCCACAGACTGTAAGAAAATAGAGGGGTGGATAAAATTAGGTTTATAGCTGTTCATAAGGAAAATAATATAAACATAGCTGATGAAAGACTTGTATGTATCCAGAAAGACTTTATGTATCCAGAATACATGAACTCTCAAAACTCAATAATAAAAAAACAACCCAACATTTTAAATAGAACAAAATATTAGCAGACACCTCTTCAAAGAAAATATGTGAATGACAACTTCAAGAAAAGATGCTCATTACCCTAAGTCATTAAGAAATGTAAGTTAGAGGAGAAACCAGGATGAACACCTAACCTGCTTTCTTGCACAACAATTTCAAAACTACAACTAAAAGACAGAAAGGACATGATCCAGAACCACAGGAAAGCTGACTGAATGGAAATTCTACAACTAGAAGGAAAGAGAGGGCCTCACAGAGACACAGAGGAGCTGCAAAAAGCTGAGGTACAGAGACACATGCGTGGAGAAGACGGGCAGCAGAGGGTCTGGCTGGCTTCCTCTAGTGAGAAGGAGATAGAAATTCTCGACTGCACTGAACCCCACTTCTGACTGCACTGAACACCAGTTCTGGGAAAGACTCATACTGGGGGAGTCTGGCCTGTTGTGAAAAGGGAGGAGTGCACAGAAACTTAGGAGAGCAGTAAAAGATAGAGGTCTGGAGGTGCATGCAAAGAGGATTGACTGTTGATTGTGCACCGGGTTTTGTCTAGCAGGAGGAAAACAGAACCTTCCAACTGCACTGAAATCCAGGTCCGGCTGCACTGAACCTCAGTTTTGGGCAAGACCCTGGAAACCCAGACTCATATAGGTCCCCGAAGCGCACAGAAACTCAGAGGAGCCGGAAAGGCAGAGGTCTAGAGGCAAGCGTGTGCGTGCCCACAGAGAGGGCTACAGTGATTACAGAAGGACACTGAGTCCCAGGGGCCGCCATGTAGGGCAGGGCAAAAGAGAAGCCAAGGCTATCTGCTCAGCCCTGAGACACTGCCCCATCCAAGTTAAGCACAGAGACCTTTGCAATCTTGCAAATCTTAAGGCGAAGTCCAGCACAGAAGTTCTACAGGCATTAACACAGCTGATCCTCACAACCAATTGGCTTGGAGGTCAAGTGCCCCCAGTGATACCAACAACAATCAAGACTTAACTACAGCCAAAACTGGTTTTGCTCACTGGATGGAGCGTTGGCCTGCAGACTGAAGGGTCTCGGGTTCGATTCCGGTCAAGGGCATGTACCTTGGTTGCGGGCACATCTCCAGTGCAGGAGGCGGCTGATCAGTGTCTCTCTCTCATCGATGTTTCTAACTCTCTATCCCTCTCTCTTCCTCACTGTGAAAAATCAATAAAATATATTAAAAAAATAAAATAAAAGACTAAACTACAGGGATATTTATGGCAGCCTGAGAAGCTACAACTGCAGCACCTATCGAACAGCCAGGAAACCCAGAACACCACTCTCAATTGGCGCAAACATTCGGATTCAGAGGAGCTCCACATACCACATGGGAAGGTCAGATTTCAACTGGGATAAGGAGGGAGAACTACATAACCAGACACCTGGAGAAGAAAACCATGGGCAGATGAAGAAACAGACCGCATATGACAAAAAAGCAAGCATTACCAGAAAAGGAAGTAAACAAAATAGAAGAAAACAACCTGCCAGAGAAAAGGTTCAGAGAAATGGTCATAAGGTAGCTGAAAGAATGAAAGACAAATTTGACAATATGAGTAAGAACCAAGAGGAAATTATAAAATATCAAGAAGAAATGAAAAATGACATAGCTGCAGTAAAGAACTCAATAGAAAGCATCAAAAGTAGACTAGAAGAAGCAGAGGACCACATCAGTGAGCTAGAAGACAAGATAGAAAAAAAATACCCAACTACAGCCACTTCTAGAAAAAAAAAATTAAAAAGCAAGAGAAGAGTCTAAGGGAACTTTGGGATAACATAAAACAAAACAACATCTGCATTAATAGGAGTTCCAGAAAGAGTGGAAACTGAGCAAGGATTAGAAAACTTGTTTGAAGAAATAATGACAGAAAACTTCCCTGATATATGAAAGAAAAAATGCACACAAATCCAAGAAGCTGACAGAGTCCCAAGCAAAATGAACCCCCAAAAAACTACACTAAGAAACATTATAATTAAATTGGCAAACACCAACGACAAAGTAAGAATCTTAAAAGCGGCCAGAGAGAAACAGAAAGTTATCTACAAAGGAACCCCCATCAGACTAGCAACTGATTTATCAACAGAAACTCATCAGGCCTTAAGGGAATGGAATGAAATATAGAAAGTCATGCAAAGGAAGAGTCTGAATCCAAGAATACTGTACCCAGCAAAGCTTTCAATCAAAATTGAAGGTGAAATCGGGAGCTTCACAAAGAAGGACTAAAGGAATAGATTACCACCAAACCAGTAATGCAAGAAATGTTAAAGGGTCTGCTGTAAAAAAAGAAATAGGAAGAGAAGAAGGAACACAAGAGTAAACAATAAAAATGGTGACAAATAAGTACCTATCAATAATAACTTTAAATGTAAATGGATTAAATGCTCCAATCAAAAGACATAGATTAACAGACTGGATGAGAAAACATGACCCATATATCTGCTGTCTTAAAGAAACCCATCTCAGAAAAAGAGATGCACACAGACTGAGGGTAAAGGGATGGAAGACGGTTATTCAGGCAAATAAAATGAAAAAAAAAAAAGCTAGGGTTGCAATACTTATATCTGACAAATTAAATCTCAAAGTGAAGGACATAACAAGAGATAAGGAAGGCCACTTCATAATACTAAACGGAGCAATCCCACAAGAAATAACTGATAAACATATATGCACCCAATACAAGAGCACCCTAATACATTTTAAAAAAATGCTCCTGGAGGATATCAAGGGAGAGATTGACAGCAATATAATCATAGTAGGAGACTTTAATACTCCCCTGTCACCATTGGACAAATCTCCTACACAAAAAAAAATCAGCAAAGAAACATCAATCCTAAATGACTCACTAGAACAGATGGAATTAATTCACATCTTCAGAACATTTCACCCCAAAGCCACAGAATATATGTTCTTCTCAAGTGCACATGGGTCATTTTCTCATGTCATCTGTGAATAATGACAATTTTACTTCCTCCTTTCCAATTTGGATGCCTTTTATGTATGTTTTTCTTCTTGTCAGATCACTGTAGCTAGTACTTTCAGTATTATTTATAATAATAAAGCATAATATGGTAATTAGACCAGATGTCCTTCTAGACAACTTTCTGGACAAAGCTAGGGCTATAAGAAAAGCCCAGGTCCTGGGTGCCAGAGGGAAGCAGGTGCTGGAAGCTGGGGAAAGGAAAACCTACTCTTGCACAAATTTCATGCACTGGGCCTCTAGTGTTGAGTAAAAGTGGTGAAAGCAGACATCCCTGTCTTGTCCCATTCCTAAGGGAAACGCTTTTAGTTTTTGTCTATTGAGTATGATGTTGGGTGTAGATTTGTCACACATGGTCTTTATTATGTTAAGATATGATCCCTCTATTCCCACTTTGCTCAGAGTTTTTATCAAAAAAGTACATCCCATTAATTTAATCCTGGGCAAATACCATTTGACCTGTCATAACTTAATAGTGACTCCATATTGGATTTTCAAAAGGTGTCCAAAAAGTCTGCTCTATAACCGATGGACACAAGAGACTGGGGGGTTAGGGCATGCATAAGAATGGGAGGGGACCAATGGGAAGATATGTACACATGTAATACATTAATAAAAATAGGAGGGGAAATTTAAAAAAGAAAAAAAAAGTCTGCTCTACTCTTGCTCTATACACATGCGTTTATAATAACCCATAGTACTGTGCAACTCAAAAAGTGAACTCTAATGTCAACTATGGATTTATGTTTCAATATTCATTTATCAATTATACCAAATATAACATATCAATGCAAAATGCTAATAAGAGAGAAAGCTGTGGGAAACTGAGTGCAGTATATAGGAACTCTGATTCTACTTCTACTCAAGATTCTAGAAGTTCTAGAATCTAAAACTTCTCTAATAACTAAAGTATATTAATTTAGCTTTTTAAAGAAAGAAAACATAATGACAGGTGCAGACTATCTGACTTCAAATCCTGGCTCTGTCCCTGAAACAGCTGTGTGAATTAATGTAATGATTTATTCTCTGCTTTCTTGTCTACACACTGTGGAGACTGTAATAACTATATCATAAGCTTGTTTTAGGGATAAAGTAAATTAATATACATAACTCCCTTAGAAACCTCTTACTCAAATTATGGCTCTTAGACCGGCAGTGTCCACATTCACCTGGGAGCAAATTAGAAATAGAGAATTTCACACCTCATCTATAGAATCTGAATCTGCATTTTAATAAGATTCCCTGATTATTTATACCTGTGTTAATGCACTGTTTTATGTGAATGGTTCTCTCTATGGTCATGCAACACAAGGACTCTTAGGAAACCTTAATAAAATTAGGGCGTCATTCTACTCTCCCATAAATTTTTAAACTCTACTTCCCTCAGGAAACTTTTGTTTGTGGTCTCAGAAGATAATGCAAAGGCAAACCAGGAAAGGCAACTATCTATCTTACACCTTATTCTCCTTTCTATCATGTGTCTTTTTTGCTCTCCACCCAGATCAAGACCTTAGTTAACAGCTACTTTACCCAAAGGTCAAACTATCCAGTGAAGCTACTAAACACAATCATTTAAAAAAAAAAAAAAAAGAACTCTCTCTCTCTCCCTGGCCAGATGGGTTGATTAGAGCATTGTCCCATACACCAAAAGCTTGCAAGTTCAATTGCCAGTCAAAGATTTGATCCTAATTGGGAAATGTAGAAAAGGCAACTGATCAGATGTTGCTCTCTCACATTGATGTTGCTCTCTTTCTCTCTCTCTCCTTCTCTTCCCCCCCCTCTCTCTCTTGCCCACTTTCTCTCTCTCTAAAAATTATCAAGAAACATATCCTCGTTTCGCAACGGGTTTGCCGCCAGAACGCAGGTGTCGTGAAAACCACCATTAACTCAAATCCTAGATGGGAAAGGAAAAGACTCACATCAACATCATCACTGGACACGTAGATTCCGGCAAGTCTACCACTACTGGCCATCTGATCTCTAAATGTGGTGGGATCGACAAAAGAACCATCGAGAAATTTGAGAAGGAGGCTGCTGAGATGGGGAAGGGCTCTTTCAAGTATGCCTGGGTCTTGGATAAACTGAAAGCGGAAAGGGAGCCAGGTATCACCATTGATATCTCCCTGTGGAAATTCGAGACCAGCAAGTATTATGTGACCATCATTGATGCCCCAGGGCACAGAGATTTCATCAAAAACATGATTACAGGCACATCTCAGGCTGACTGTGCTGTCCTGATTGTTGCTGCTGGTGTTGGTGAATTTGAAGCAGGCATCTCTAAGAATGGACAGACCCGTGAACATGCCCTTCTGGCCTACATACTAGGTGTGAAACAGCTGATTGTCGGTGTTAACAAAATGGATTCCACTGAGCCACCCTACAGCCAGAAAAGATATGAGGAAATTGTTAAAGAAGTCAGTACCTACATTAAGAAAATTGGCTACAACCCTGACACAGTAGCATTTGTGCCAATTTCTGGTTGGAATGGTGACAACATGATGGAGCCAAGTGCTCATATGCCTTGGTTCAAGGGATGGAAGGTCACCCGTAAAGATGGCAATGCCAGTGGAACCACACTGCTTGAAGCTCTGGATTGCATCCTGCCACCAACTCGTCCAACTGATAAGCCCCTGCGTCTGCCCCTCCAGGATGTCTACAAAATTGGTGGTATTGGGATGTCCCTGTGGGCAGAGTGGAGACTGGTGTTCGCAAGCCTGGCATGGTGGTCACCTTTGCTCCAGTCAGTGTTACAACTGAAGTAAAGTCTGTTGAAATGCACCATGAAGCTTTGAGTGAAGCTCTTCCTGGGGACAATGTGGGCTTCAACGTCAAAAATGTGTCTGTCAAAGATGTGCGCCGTGGCAATGTGGCTGGTGACAGCAAAAATGATCCACCAATGGAAGCAGCTGGCTTCACAGCTCAGGTGATTATCCTGAACCACCCAGGCCAGATCAGTGCTGGATATGCACCTGTGCTGGATTGTCACACAGCTCACATTGCTTCAAAGTTTGCTGAGCTGAAGGAGATTGATCGTCGTTCTGGGAAAAAGCTGAAAGATGGCCCCAAGTTTTTGAAATATGGTGATGCTGCCATCGTTGATATGATTCCTAGCAAACCAATGTGTGTTGAGAGCTTCTTTGACTACCCTCCTCTGGGCCGTTTCGCTGTTCGTGACATGAGACAGACTGTTGCTGTGGGTGTCATCAAAGCAGTGGACAAGAAGGCAGCTGGAGCTGGCAAAGTCACCAAGTCTGCTCAAAAAGCTCAGAAGGCTAAATGAATATTATTCCCAATACCTGCCACCCCAGTCTTAATCAGTGGTGGAAGAACGGTCTCAGAACTGTTTGTCTCAATTGGCCATTTAAGTTTAATAGTAAAAGACTGGTTAATGATTGCAATGCATTGTAAAACCTTCAGAAGGAAAGGAGAATGTTTTGTGGACCATTTGGTTCTTTTGTGTGTGTGGCAGTTTTTAAGTTATTAGTTTTTAAAATCAGTACTTTTTAATGGAAACAACATGACCAAAAATCTGTCACAGAATTTTGAGACCCATTAAAATAACAAAGTTTAATGAGAAAAAAAAAAGAAACATATCCTCAGGTGAGGAATAAAAAGAATAAGTCGTTCTGTTTTTTGTAAAAATGAGCAGATTCCAAAATTTTATTAAAAGGTTCCTATTGTATCAGTTCAATATTTTCATGTTTGATTATAGAAACTTCTAAGAAAAGGGAGTTGTTCAAATAAACATTGTTATATTAGATATCCTCCTCAAAAAGGAATGTCTGATTAAAGAAAGGTCACTAGACTCTTGCTGAGTAACTAGTTTCCCAGAACAAGTTTTCATAACATGAACATTTATCAGAAAACTGACAAAGAATCTTAGTAATGTTCATTTCTTTCCAGAAAGAGACTGTGAATTATATCATGTAGATAAGTTCTGTTCTAGATTTGGAACAATTTTAATTCTTTTTAATTAATAGATTTTATTTTTTAGAACAGTTTTAGATTTACAAAAAAAACTGAGAAGATAGTACACAGAGTTTTTAATAACCCAGACCCAATTTCTCCAGTATGTATATCTTCCATTAGTATGGTATATTTGTTACAGTTTATGAATCAATGTTGACAAATTATAATTAACTAAGTCCATAACTTATTCACATTTCCTTCGTTTTTTATTTTTTTACTTTTTAATCCTCATTCAAGGATCTGTTTTTATTGACTTTAGAGAGAGAAGAAGGGAGAGAAAAACATCCGTGTGAGAGAAACATCGATCTGCTTGCCTCCCATACACACTCCAATCGGGGATTGATCCCACAACCTAGGTATGTGCTCTGACTGGGGATCGAAACTGCAACCTTTTGGCCATGGCAACGTGGTTCAGTGATTGAGCACTGACCCATAAACCAGGAGGTCATGGTTCAATTCCTGGTCAGGGCACATGCCTGGGTGGCAGGTTTGATTCTCCAGTAGGGAGTGTGCAGGAGGCAGGCAATCAATAATTCTCTCATCATTGATGTTTCTATCCCATTCTCCCTTCCTCTCTCTGATATCAATAAAAAATATATATTATTTTTTTAAAAATTAAACTGCAACATTTTGGTGTATGGAACAATGCTCCAACCAACTGAAGCCTCCAGGGAGGGCAGATTTTCTTAGTTTTTTACCTAATTTATTTTTATGTTCCAGGACTTCTTCTAAGATACCACATTACATTTGGTTGTCGTGTCACCTCAGGCTCCTCTTGGCTGTAATCATTTCTCAGACTTTCCTTGTTTTTTATAACCTTGATGGTTTTGAGGAGTACTATTTAAATATACTGTAGGATGCCCCTCTATTGGAATTTGTCTGATGTTTTTCTTATAATTAAACTAGACTTGTTGTTCTTTGAGAAAAAAAATCACAGAAGTTTCATTTTTCTAATTTCATATTATACTATCAACATGAGGTATGACTTTGATCACTTGGCTGAGATAGTGTTTGTCAGATTTCTCCACTGTGAAGTCACTCTTTATTTTCCACGCTTTCTGTACTGTACTCTTTGAAAGGATGTCAATGTGTGCAGACCACATTTAAGGAGTGGGGAATTATGCTCCACCTTTTTTAGAGTGAAATATCTACATAATTTATTTGGAATACTTCTACATAAAAGAAGTTGTCTATTCTCCCCATTAGGTAAGTCACTTAACTCATTCATTCAACATATAATTAATAAGCATCAACAATATGCTAGATATCAGGATAATTTCCTTATCTGAAAAACAAAGGAATTAAACTGGAGAATTCCAAAAATTCTATGATCCAAATTAAATCCATAATCTATAGATACTGTGGTCTGATGGCAACTTCACAACTCTTACTCTTGGCACAAAAATTGCATTTGTTCTTCTCAGGATTTAGATTTAAAACAAATATTTATATTCTAGAATATGACCCAACAAACCTTGATGATTTTATTGAACAGGTCAAAGCTTAACAAAATGTTTGCCTCAACCAATAAAAATTTCAGGGGAAAGGCACATGTATTGCTCTGGATCCTGAAGGCTAGCACAAGATTGAGGAAGTTGGAGGCATTCCATGGTAGGTAGTTTCATGTGAAGTAAAAAGAAGTACTTATAATAATGGTTATTATCCAAAAGCCCTCCTTCTCTACTTTCACCATTTTACAGAATTCAGGCCCTGGGACCCTTGGACCTCTCCATCAGATTAAAGATATAAAAATGAATTAGTGAAGAGATGTTTTGCCCTGGCCAGTGTTTCCCAATGGTTAGAACATCAGCCCGCACACTAAAGGGTCTCGGGTTTGATTCCCAATCAAGGGCATGTACCTGAGTTGCAGGTTCACTCACTGCTCCTGGTCAAGGTGTACGTAAAAAGCAACCAATTGATGTTTCTCCATCACTTTGATGTTTCTCTCTCTTTCTCTCTCTCTCTGTCTCTCTGTCTCTCTCTCTTTCCCTCTCTCACTCTCACTCTCACTCTCCCTCTCTCATTTCCCCCACTGCTCTCTCTCTCTCTCTCTCTCTCTCTCTCTCTCTCTCTCTCTCTCTCTCTCTCTCTCTAAAAAGCAATGGGAAAAATATCCTCAAGTATCCTCAAGTGAGGATTAACAACAAAAACATAAGCTTTTAGGAAAGCTGTTGCCAGGCTATGAATATCCACCCACTTTGACATTCCACACATTCTTACCTAATGAGTTTTTAATGTGTTTTCTGAAGTAGTGAAACAAAGGCAGGAATCTGATAGCTGAGAAAGCTTAAACGGAATGTGAATTGTGGTCTGACCCCTGCCTGGGAAATCTAGAGGGTGATAAATGGACTGACTAAATGCTTTGGCAGCAGGGTCATGAGAACATGAGAACATGGCTGCATAAAGATGGGCCTGCATTCTCAAAAACTGTCTAAGCAAGATATGTATAAGTTATCCACGAGGTTCAAACGTAGGAAACAGAGAGAGAAGCTTGGGATATATATATATATATAGTTAAGGACACTTTACATTAGAGAAGAAAAAGTATCAGGAATAGCCCTGGCCAGTGTGGTTCAGTTGGCTTGATCATCATCCGGTGCACAGAAGAGTCACTGGTTTGATTCCCAGTCAGGGCACATACCCAGGTTGCGGGTTTGACTATCAGGGAGCATGGGGAAGGCAGCCCATTGATATGTTTCTCTCACATCAATGTTTCTCTCTCCTTCTTCTTCTCCTGTCCTTTCTCTCTAGAGTCAGTGAAAAACATATCCTTGGGGATGATTTTTTTTAAGTGCCTGGAATATATTGCCAGATATCGAAGGGCTGAGGATGGAGTTACAAGGGTTTACTTAGAATAATAGAGATGCATCTCTCCAGGACAAAGGGGATACATGACACAAATGCAGGGAACCTCTGAAAATCATATAAAAACACCTATTACAGAAATTCACTTTTCACCATCTTCTAAGCCCAGAAGTCACCATGTGCTAAAAAAAAACAACAACCTGTTCTTACTTCTCCTTCACCTTCAATCATGACTATGGATGGAACAGCTTTTGAATGGGAGGAACTGTGACAGAGAAAGAGATGAAAGAAGAAAGTCCAAGTCTCCATTTTCCATGATGTCAGGTTCAGAGTTTGAATATTCTACTTAGTAAATTAAGACCTTTTTTATGACTAAAAGTTTATTCCCTAAAGTTGAACTGGAAAGCCATGAAAGTAGCCTGGGTTTTTGTCCAGGAAAAAGGAAGGAGTAATCCTACTGAGTAAAGTTTAAAGAGATGGTGGGAGACAAAAATAAATGAATTTGATCACAATCTACAAGTCTTATTTGTTCAATACATTATACAAGGATCTAACAAGCAACATCAGTCTCAGTAGGTAGCTATAATATGAACACTCTGGATACCACTGCCCACCCAAACCCACTTTAATCAGCATGGAATGGTGTTTCTATTTCAGTAAACAGTAACTGGACTCCTCCACCAGGCAATCCCTCCTTCTCTTCTCCTACAGTCTTACAGAGAAAAATCAAACTTACTCTTAAGTATTAGAATCGGTTTACCCTTTAGAACGGAGGGTTAAATGCTGGAAAGTGAGAACCATCTTTTGCAATCTTTGAATCCGCCAACACTAGTCCCCTCCTTTATGTTTTTGGTCACATAGAAAGTCAACTGTGATATCATCACATTAAAAAATACATGTATTTTGGTATATTTTTAGGCATTCACTTATATTTTTCTATAAAACAGGCAAAATATAAACTAAAATGTACAAACTTTAAATGTCAGAGATCCGTTCCTACAGCACAAGAAACCCACATACATAAGCACTACGTCACTCACATGGAGCACATACACAGCAGTAATGAAGTGAAACAGTATAAATAAATAAATACTTGTGGTAAATAAATAACAAAAAACATATAGCACATATACACATACATTGAAATGATGGAACTTTTTTTTTTTATAAATAAATGGAAGATGATGACATAACCACGAAATGAGGTGTGTTGAAACCAATGTAATCCGAGGACTGTCTGTAATTATGAGGCCTCTTATCTTGTAGGAAGCCTGTTAAGGAGCTCTGAAAAATTCTAGAAGTAAATAATACAGACATTTTAAATTGTGAACTGTTCTGATAGTGTGATGAAATCTTTCAGTGCCCCACTTCATGCTGTTCAGGACATGAGTCATTCCTTTGTCCAGCTGTATACCCTTCATGCCTATTAGCAGCTCTCTCATTGACCATACTTGTTATCAGAGATTTTGAGGGAGAAAGAATCCACATTCACAGTTTTTATTACAGCATTTTTTATAATTGTTTTATTTTATTATTGGTTATTATTGTTAATCTCCTATTATGCCTAATTTATAAATTGAACTTTATCCATAGGTATGTATGTATAGGAAAAAACATAGTATATATAGGATTAAGCACTATCCTTAGTTTCAGGCATCCATTGGGGGTCTTGGAACAACTTCACCTTCCCATACTGTTAACCTGAGCTTGGTGTCCAAAATGTATTGGGGTTTAATTATTTAGGCATGACTGATTGAATCATTCATTGGCTAGAAGGTTGAACTCAATCTCTAGTTTACTCCTTTCCTGGAGGTCATGCTTGTATGATAGGCTCAAGGGCCCAACCCTCTAATAATTACAGTCCTTTGATATGGATTACAATCCTTTAATCTCAAATAAAATATAAGTTCTAATTGCATGGTAGGTCTTTCTGGGATAGCCACATCCCATTCTGAGTCATCCTCTTATCATAAACTTATAGGGGCTCACAATGAGTCATCTTATTAGCATAAACTAACCATGTGTGGTTTAAGGTTTATATACTATGAATATAAAAGATTCTCAGGAAATTTCCAAGGATTTGAAGGATGCCTCCCAGAAACTAGGGACAAAGGTCAGTCAGATCTCCCATGATATTTTTAATATAATAATAATTTATTATATAAATATATGATTATATTAAGTAAATAATACATAATCAATATTTTATACAAATATATAAAGTTTTATATAAAATATAAAATATTTCATAGTATTTTATAAATAAATATATAAAAATTTTCTATTTATAGCTCTCATTCATATTTTAACCACTCTATAATAAGATCATATTTTTAAAAAATTTTAATAGGCCCAGGCTAGGTGGCTCAGTTGGTTGAAGTATCCTCCCACACACTAAAAAATTGCTGATTCTATTTCTGGTCAAGGCACATACCTAGGTTGGGGCTCATTTGAGAGGTAACACATCAATGTTCCTCTCTCAAATCTATGTCTTTCTCCTTTCCATTTTCTCAAAATCAATAAAAACATATCCTCTGGTAAAGATTAAAATATTTTTAAGAGGTTATGAATGTTGTTCAGCATTTCAAAGAAGATGGTTTTAGAAAGCATTTACAGCTAGGTAGAGCTGGCTAGTGACTCTAATTTTCAAGGCTAAGGTGAGATAAATATTCTAAAGGTGCAATTTCAAATGGGAGTCTCATAGTGATATAAATAGCAGGAAATGTATTGAAAAGCTTATTTTCTAATAGACTTGTTTGTTTAAATGGAGCAATTTTCTGGAAACCCAATATGAAATCCTGTCCTTTGTGTAATAGTTTCATAAAACACTTTATATAATTAACAAAGCATCTTCACATTGTAAAAAACTGACATAAGTGGAGCCACTTTAAAATAGAACTAGAATGGCTATTTCAGAGGAATTGTCTTGCACATCTTACCCCTTGAATGTTAGAAATGTTTGAACTGGGGAGAATAACTTTTAGATTGGACCAAATCAACATTGTCTTATAAAAAAACTAACAGGAAAGTAGAATTAATAACCAGCCATGTAGCCAAAAAGTAATTTAGCTTGTTAACACCAATAGAAATTCCTATGAAGGCCAATGGGGGTGGCAAGAAATATTCAACATGATGAACAGCAAGAACTTACAACCAAGATTACTCTACCCAGCAAAGCTATCATTCAGAATTGAAGGTCAGGAAAAGAATTTCATAGATAAGAAAAAGCTAAAGGAGTTCATCACCATCAAACGAGTATTATATGAAATGCTGAAAGGTATTCTTTAAAAAGACAAAGAAGAAGAAAACAGTAAAGTAAAAATTATGAACAACAAATACATATCTATCAACAAGTGAATCTAAAAATCAAGTGAATTGAAAATCTGAAGAACAGAATAAACTGGCAAATATAATAGAATCAGGGGATAGAAAGGGAGTGGACTTATAATTCTCAAGGGGGAAGAGGTGAAGGCGGGAGCAAGGAGAGACTGGACAAAAATCATACACCTATGGATGAGGACAATGGGGGAGGTAAGAGCAGAGGAGGGTGGGGTGGGAGCCAAGTGGAGGGGAGTTATGAGGGTGTGGGGGAAGAAGAACAATTGTAACAATCTGAACAATAAAGATTTATTTAAAAAATTAAATAGAAAAGAAAAGAAGGAATCACTAAGTAAGGAAATAAGTGAAACAGAATCATGCTACATGACAGAAAAAGAAATGAGAGTAATGGTCATACAGTTCATACACCAAATGGATGAGAAAATCAATAACCTATGCAAAAATCAGGAAGAAATGAAAAATGATATAGCTACAATAAAAAAACACCATGGAAGGCTTCAACTACTGTTGAAGGCTTCAACTAGAAGAAGCAGAGGACTGAAGCAGTGAGTTAGAAGATCAGGTACAGAAACAAGCCCGATCTGAACAGCAAATAGAGAAAAAAATTAAAAAGCAGGAGAAGAGCCTAAGGGAGCTTTGGGATAATGCAAAATGAAATAATATACATCTAATAGAGCTGCCAGAAAGACAAGAAGAGCAGCAAGGATTAGAAAATTTATTTGAGGATAAAATGACAGAAAATTTCTTTGATATGGGGAAGAAAAAAAGTTATTCAAATACAAAGAGTTCCAAGCAAGATGAATCCCAACAGACCCACACCAAGACATGCCATAATTACAATGGCAAATGTTATTGACAAAGAGAGAATCTTAAAGGCTGCAAGAGAGAGACAGAAAGTTAACTACAAAGGATTTCCCATCAGATTATCAAATGATTTCTCAACAGAAACACACCAAGCTAGAAGAGATTGGAAGGAGATATACAAAGTGATGCAAAACAAGGGACTCAATCCAAGAATATTCTATCTAGCAAGGTTATCAATCAAAATTAAAGGGGAAATCAGGAGCTTCACAAACAAAAAAAGGCTAAGAGAGTTTATCACTACCAAACCAGCAATGCAAGAAATCCTAAAGAGAATGCTGTAAAAAGAAGAAACAAAAAGAATACAGCCTCAAAAAATAAAAATGGCTACAAACAAGTACCTTTAATAATAACTTTAAATATACATGGACTAAATGTTCCAATCAAAAGACATCGACTGGCTGAATGGATAAAAAAAACATGACCCATATATATGCTATCTACAAGAGACCCACCTCAGAACAAGGGGCTCACACAGACTGAAAGTTAAGAGATAGAAAAATATCTTTCAGGCAAATGAAAACGAAAAAAAAAAACTGGGGTAGCAATACTTATATCTGACAAAATAGACCTCAAAGTGAAGGCCATAACAAGAGATAAAAAAGGTCACTTCATAATACTAAAGGGATCGATATAACAAGAGGATATAACCCTGGTAAACATATATGCACCCAATGTAGGAGCACCCAAATACATAAAAAAATCTCCTGGAAGATATCAAGAGAGAGATAGACAGCAATACAATCTTAGTACAGGACTTTAATACACCACTTATATCACTGAATAAATTCTTTAGACAAAAAATTAGCACAGAAACAACGACCCTAAATGACTCACTAGATCAGATGGACTTAATTGACATCTTCAGAACATTTCATCCCAAAGCTACAAAATATATGTTCTTCTCAAGTGCACATGAGACATTTTCAAAAATAGACCACATATTGCCGAAACCGGTTTGACTCAGTGGATAGAGCGTTGGCCTGCGGACTGAAAGGTCCCAGGTTCAATTCCGGTCAAGGGCATGTACATTGGTTGCGGGCATATCCCCAGTAGGGGGCATGCAGGAGGCGGCTGATCGATGTATCTCTCTCATCAATGTTTCTAACTTTCTATTCCTCTCCCTTCCTCTCTGTGAAAAAGCAATAAAATATTAAAAAATATATATATATAGACCACATACTGGGTCACAAGCAAAGTCTCCCCAAATTCAAGAAGATTGAAATAATACCAAGCATCTTTTCAGACCACAATGCATAATATTAGAAATAAACTACAATAAAAAAATCAAAAACACTCAAACACTTGGAAACTGAATAGCATGTTATTAAATATTGATTGGGTTACCAATGAGATCAAAGAAGAAATTAAAAAAAAACATTCTGGAAACTAATGACAATAAAAACACAATAATCCAAAACCTATGGGATATACTGAAAGCAGTCCTGAGAAAGAAGTTTATAGCTCTACAGGCCTACTTCAAAAAAACAAGAAAAAATGGTTCAACTCAGAGAATTAGAAAGAGAGCAACAAGAAAAGTCGAGAGTGAGCAGAAGGAAGGAGATAATAAAGATTAGAGCAGAAACAAATGACATAGAGACCAAAAAAAATAAAAATAAAAAAATACAAAAGATCAATGAAACCAAGAGCTGGTTCTTTGAAAGGATAAACAAAATTGATGGACCTCTAACCAGGCTCACCAAGAAGCAAAGAAAGAGGACTCAAATGAACAAAATCAGAAAGGATAGAGGTGAAATAACAAAAGACTCCACAGAAATACAAAGGATTGTTAAAAAAATACTATGAACAACTCTATTCCAACAAACTGGACAACCTGCAGGAAATGGACATATTCCTAGAAAAGTACAATGTTCCAAAACCCAATCAGGAAGATTCTAAAAATCTCAATAGGCCAATAGCTATGAAAGAAATTGAAGCACTCATCAAAAAGCTTCCTGCAGGAGAATCCAAGATGGTGACATAGGTAAACACCTACACTGCTGCCTTGCACAACAATTTCAAAACTACAACTAAAAGACAAAACGGACATCATCCAGAACCACAAGAAAGCCGGCTGAGTGGAAATTCTACAACTAGAAGGAAAGAGAGGGGCTCACAGAGACCCAAAGGAACTGCAAAAAGCTGAGGTACAGAGACGCGCACATGGAGAGAACAGGTGCCAGAGAACCTGGCTGGCTTTCTCTGGAGGGAGGGAGACGGAGACTCTCAAAGGCATTGAACCCCTTATCCTATGACACTAAACCACAGATCCAGCCAAAACTCAGGTTTGGACTGTGAAAAGGGAGAAGTGCATAGAACTTTAGGGGAGTCGCAAAAGATCAGAAGTCTTGTGGCGCACACGGCACTGCGCGCAGAGGACCGACTGCTTATTGTGCCACTAGCTTTCATGAGTGGGCGGGAGACAGAGCCCCCCAACTGTGCCACTTCTAACTTCACTAAACCCCAGATTCAGGTGAAACCCTGGGGACCCAGACTCATATGGTCCTGGAGAACAGGGGAGTCAGAGGGGCAGCAGTCAAGAGGCACTGCGAGAGAGCATGCGCACGCGCGCGCACAGGAACCGCTCCAGCGATTACCCAGTCACGTGAGACTCAGAGGCCATGGAGGGTGGGACCAACTGGAAGACAAGGCGGTCCCTTAAGCCCTGAGACTCCACCCATCCTAAGCTCAACAGAGAGGCTTTTGCAGTTTTGCAAGTCTGGTATCATACGGCTAAATCCAACACAGAAGTCCTCCCAGCATAGTGAAAATGCCGAGACAAGGGAAGGGATCACAAACAAAAGAAATGGAGGAAAACAAACGACTGGATACAGAGTTCAAAACCACGCTTATAAGATTTTTTAAGAATCTCCTAGAAAAGTTGGATAAAGTTAGCAAGTCCCAAGAGGAGATGAAAAAGAACCAACTAGAGATGAAAAAGGACCAATTAGAAATAGAAAAGGACCAACTAAAAATTAAACATACACTGACTGAAATAAAAAATATTACACAGAGACCTAATAGGAGACAAGAGGAAGGCAAGAATCAAGTCAAAAATTTGAAATATAAAGACAGAAAACACTCAACTGGAAAATCAAGAAGAGGGAAGAATCCAAAAATGTGAAGATAATGTAAGGAGCCTCTGGGACAGCTTCAAGCATATCAACATCAGAATTGTGGAGGTGCCAGAAGAAGATACTGAAAACCTATTTAAAGAAATATTGACTGAAAACTTCCCACATCTGGTAAAAGAAATAAATTACAAGTCCAGGAAGCACACAGAACCCCATATAAAAGGAATCCAAAGAGGACTACAACAAGACACATCATAATTAAAATACCAAGAGCAAAAGACAAAGAGAGAATATTAAAAACAGCAAGAGAAAAACAGTTAATTATCTACAAGAGAGCACTCATAAGAAACGATGCAGGCTGGACGTGAGTGGCAGGAAATATTCAAAGTGATGAATAGCAAGAACCTACAACTAAGGATACTCTATCCAGCAAAGCTATCATTCAGAATTGAAGGGCAGATAAAGAGCTTCACAGAGAAGAAAAAGCTAAAGGAGCTCATCAACTCCAAACCAGTATTATATGAAATGCTGAAAGGTACTCTTTTAGAAGAGGAAGAAGAAAAAGGTAAAAGCTAAAAAATTAGGAACAACAAATACGTATCTATCAACAAGTGAATCTAAAAATTAAGTGAATTAAAAGTTTGATCAACAGAATAAACTGGTGAATATAATAGAATCAGGAGCACAAAAAGGGAGTGGACTGATAATTCTTAGGGGAAAAGGCATGAGGAGTGTACAGGGAGAGACTGGACAAAAATCATACAACTATGGATGAGGTCAACAGGAGGGAGGTAAAGATAAAGGGAGGGGTGGGAGGAGGGAGGAGGGGAGCTATCGAGGAGAAAAAAAGAGAAACAAATGTAATAATCTGAATAATAAATATTTAATTTTAAAAAATTAAATAAAATAAAATTTTAAAAAGCTTCCAGCAAACAAAAGCCCAGGACCAGACGGCTTCACAGGAGAGTTATACTACACATTCAAGGAAGAACTAAAACCTATTTTCCTCATACTATTCCAAAAAAATTCAAAAAGAAGGAACACTTCCAAGCTCCTTCTATGAAGCTAGCATCACCCTAATACCAAAACCAGATAAAGACAACATGATGAAAGAGAATTACAGGCCAATATCCTTCATGATCATAGATGCCAAAATCCTCAACAAAATCCTAGCAAATGGAACCAGCAGTACATCAGAAAAATCATACACAATGAACAAGCAAGATTTATGCCAGGGATGCAAAGATGGTACAATATTTGCAAATCAATAAACATGCTACATCACATAAACAAACTAGAGATAAAAATCACATAGTCATATCAATTGATGCATAAAAATCATTTGACAAAATTCAACACCATTTCTTGATAAAAACTCTCAGCAAGGTAGGAATAGAAGGATCATCCCTCAACATCATAAAACCCATATATGATAAACCCACTGCCAGCATCACAAAAACTAAAATGATTTCCCCTAAGATCAGAAACAAGAAAGGGATGCCCACTATCACCACTCCTGTTTGACATAGTACTGGAAGTACTATCCATTGCTATCAGACAAGAAGAAATAAAAGGCATCCAAATTGGAAAAGAAGTAAAACTGTCTTTATTCGCAGACAACATGATATTATACATAGAAAACCCTAAAGACTCCATCAAAAATTATTAGACTTAATAAATTAATTTGGCAAGGTAACACACAAAATTAATGCCAAGAAATCTATAGCATTTCTACATACCAATAGTGAACTTACAGAAAGACTAAAACAGCAATCCCATTTACCATTGTACCAAAAATATTAAGATAACTACGAACAAACTTAACTAAAGAGGTAAAAGACCTTTATGAAGAAAACTAGAGGACACTGAAAAAAGAGTAGAGGAAAATATAAACAGATGGAAGAACATCCCATGTTCATGGATTGGTAGAATCAACATTATAAAAGTGTCCATTCTACCCAAACCAATCTATAGATTCAATACCCTTCCCATTAAAATACCAACAGCATATTTCACAGACCTAGAACAAACTCTCCAAAAATTCATCTAGAATAAGAAGACCCCGAATAGCTGCAGCAATCCTGAGAAAGAAAAACAAATTGGATAGGATCTCAATACCAGATTTCAAGCTGAATTACAAAGCAACTGTTCTCAAAACAGCCTGGTACTGGCACAAGAACAGACATATAGATCAATGGAATAGAATAGAGACCCCAGAAATCAACCCAAACCACTGTACCCAATTAATATTCGACAAAGGAGGCATGAACATAAAATCAGTCAAGACAGTCTCTTCAATAAATGGTGCTGGGAAAATTGGACTGATACACGCAAAAAAATGAAACTAGACCAACAACTTACACCATACACAAAAATAAACTCAAAATGAATATAGGACTAAACATAAGATGGGAAACCATAAAAATATTAGAGGAATCCACAGGCAGTAAAATCTCAGACATATGTCAAAGGAACTTCTTCACTGATACTGCTCCTAAGGAAATGGAAAATAAAGAGAAAATAAACAAATGGGACTACATCAAAATAAAAAGCTTTTGCACAGCAAAAAAAAAAAAAAAAAATCAACAAAACAACAAGAAAGCCCAGCATGGAAGAACATATTTCCAATGTTATCACTGATAAGGTTTAAACTCCAACATTTACAGGGAACTCATACAACTCAACAAAAGGAAGATAAACAATCCAATCAAGAAATGGGCAACAAACCTAAGTAGAAACTTTTTGAAAGAAGACAGAAGGAAGGCCAAGAGATGTATGAAAACATGCTCAACATTACTAATTATCCAAGAGATGCAAATCAAAATGACAATTCAATACCATCTCACACCTGTCAGAATGGCAATCATCAACAAATCAATAAATGACAGATGTTGGCAAGGATGCAGAGATAAAGGAATCCTTTTGTATTGCTGGTGGGAATGCAGGTTGGAGCAGCCACTGTGGAGAATAGTATGGAGTTTTCTCAACAAACTAAAAATGAAACTCCCATTTGACCCAGTAATTCCACTTCTAGGAATATATCCCAAGAAGCTAGAAACATCAATCAGGAAGGATATACTCACCCCTATGTTTATAGCAGCACAATTTACCATAGCTAAGATTTGGAAATAGACTAAGTGCCCATCTGTAGATTAAAAAACTGTGATACATCTACACAATGGAATGCTATGCTGTGCTAAAAAAGAAGGAATTCCTACCATTTGCAACAACATAGAAGGAACTGGAGAGCATTATGCTAAATGAAATAAGCCAGTCAGAGAAAGATAAGTATCACATGATCTCACTCATTTGTGGAATATAATGAACAACATAAACTAATGAACAAAAATAGTTCCAGAGATAGAGAAACATCAATCAGACCATCAAACCTCGGAGGGAAGGTAGAGGAGGGTGGAAGGGGGAAGAGATCAACCAAAGGACTTGTATACATGCATATGGGCCTAACCAATGGGCACAGACAACGGGGAGTGAGGACATGAGTGGGAGGTCTGGGGGAGTAATGGTGGAATAAGGACACATATGTAACACCTTAATCAATAAAGAAATGTGTAAAAAAAATAAAACAATAATATGTCTTCTAACCCAGGAATATGCTATATTTCTCTATTTAGGTCTTTTCTAAAGATTTTTTAAAATATATTTTATTGATTTTTTTACAGAGAGAAAGGGAGAGGGATAGAGAATTAGAAATATCAATTAGCTGCCTCTTAACACACCTCCTACTGGGAATGTGCCCGCAACCAGGGTATGTGCCCTTGACCAGAATCGAACCTGGGACCCTTCAGTCCTCAGGCTGATGCTCCATCCATTGAGCCAAACCAGTTAGGGCTTTACTAAAGATTTTAATAAAGTTTTGTAATTTCTGCCATAAAGTACTTGAACACTTCTTGTTAGGTTTATTCCTAGAATTTAATATTTCTTAATGCTATTGTAAATTTTATTAAATCATACCAACTATTGCTATTGTATAGAAATTTAATGACGTTTTAGTATATATTGTGCCCCAAAGGCATGCTAAACTTTTTTATTAATTCAAGTAAGTTACCTATTGACTGATTTTTTTATCTTGATATATTTTATTCTTTTTTCTTGCCATATCATAATTCCTAGAACCTTCAAGACAATGTTGAAAGAAAGCAAATGGTAGAATATCTCCTATTGTTCCTGATCTTAAAGGGAATGCTTTTAACATTTCAAAATTGAGTTTGCCAATATTTAAGTTGAAGAAACTGTGCTGCTGAGAAGTAAAACAGTTGCTCGGGATCATAAGAACTCTAAGTGATAAACCCAGGATTCAAAACTGATCCAAGACCCATATTCTTTATTTTTTTCAATATTAAAATATTTTTATTAGCATTATATTGAGCCAAAATCAAATTGCTGAAAGGCACACAATACAAATCATTATGTGAAGTTAGGAACATGTGAAACAGTAGTGGAACAGATACATATATTGAGAAGGTAGAAAGACATGCATAGAATGAGTAACAACAAATTCAGAAGAGTGGGTCTGGAGGGGAAACTATAGAGGTCGGTGGGGAAATGGCACAGGGAAGTTCTGCTTAATGTTTATTTTATTTTATTTTATTTTTAATTCAAATTCTTTATTATTTAAAGTATTACATTACATATGTCTTCTTTTTCCCCCTTGACTTCTCCCTGACCATCCCCACCCCTCAGCACATGCCTTACCCCTACCCTCCTGTCTGTGTCCATTGGTTATGCTTATATGCATGTATACAAATCCTTTGGTTGAACTCTTACCCCCTCATCCCCCGCATTCCCTCATAGGTTGGACAATCTGTTCAATGTTTCTATAACTCTGGTTCTATTTTTATTCATCAGTTTATATGATGAATTATATATATTTGTGTTCATTATATTCCACAAATTAGTGAGATCATGTGATATTTATCTTTCTCCAACTGATATGGCTTAGCATAGTGCTCTCCAATTCCATCCATGCTATTGCAAATGGTAAGAATTCCTTCTCTTTTCCAGCAGCTTAGTATTCCATTGTGTAGATGAACTACAGTTTTCTAACCCACTCATCTGCTGATGGGCACTTAAGCTGTTTCCAAATCTTAGCTCTGGTAAATTGTGCTGCTATGAACATAGGGGTATATCTATCTTTTCTGATAGGTATTTCTGTTTTCTTGGGATATATTCCTAGAAGTGGGATTACTGGAAAACCCTTTTTTTTTTAACCAATTTGTCAGTGGAGGAAAATAGGTAACTAGTGAGACTTAAAGTAGGCAGAGGCAAGAGTGTACATTTGTATTTAAGATTATATAAACTATAATAAACACACACACACTCACACTTAGAGCTTTGCTAACACTTCAGAAAATCCTGGGACTCATTCAGAGGGGCAAGCATGGATAGATATGATCCTTCCTGAAAACTGTCAGATGGCTCTCACTGCTCACAAGGATAAAGTCCCAGTTCCCAGCAGGCTACCCTTCTAGATTTACTTCTAGCAATCTTATCCCCAAATATCTTCAACCATGCACAATTCATCATTCCCCAAACTTGTTATGTATTTTCTGTAGAGGCCCAGTGCACGAAATGCTTGCACGGGTAGGGTCCCTAGGCCTGGTGGGCAATCAGGACTGATCTGTGAGGTGACGGGTGGGGTGATCAGGGCCCTTGCTCATACCTGCCTTGGTTGGCCTGGTTCCACACGCTCGCTGGAGGCACCCCCTCCCCCTGCTGCTGCCACCACTGGTTGGACCTTCGGGCTAGGCGCAGCTCCTGCATTGAACGTCTGCCCCTGGTGGTCAGTGCATACCCTAGCAACCAGATGTTCTGCCAGTCATTCAGCTGGTTGATTTGCATATTAGAATTTTATATAGATAGATGCTACTGTGACAGGGTATTCATTTTATTCTCTTCCTGTTGCACAATTAAGATTCCTAACCATTCATTTAGTCAACCAACAAATACTTAAGCACTAAGACATAATGGTACAGAAAACAGAATTAGTCCATTCATTTGTCAGGGGTTCAGAGAAGAGGAAGCTTGGGGGGAGAAATAGAGGAAAGAATAGCAGTGTTATAACTGTCTTTCCATTTGCTTTAATTGATTTTTTAATTTGTAAGCTGTGAAGTCCCCTATCTTATCCCTTTGCTTCTTTTATTAGTCACAATTCTCCAAAGAAACAGAACCAAAATCCCAACAAACAACATTTTCATGCTGACCTCCCTTAGAAGTTCCTAATGCATGCATGGATCACCCTGCCAATCTTGCTGCAGCTAGGGGGAGAGAGGAACTTTATGGAGCAGAGTATTGATTTTCTTTCTGAGGAAATGGTAAATATTAATTTGTCTGGGGGTTTTATTCACTTATTTCAAGGCCAAGAGACCTCACATAGACTTCCCACACTAAAAGAAATTTAATTTTAAATGTGAATTAATCAAAATAATAGAAAATTATTATTTAAAGTCCTATAAAATAAAAATATGGAAAAAATCACATGGAATGCAAAACAAGAGGGATGCTGGAGACATATATGTATGTGTTTCTAAATCTCCATGCAGATGGAAAAAAATAAATAAATAACAAAATATATCTTGCTTATAAGAGCATGTAAAACAGTTTCTTTAGATTGGGCATAAAGCTCAGTTTATCCATAGGATCTATAAAGCAGCATAAGATAAGACTGCAAATATATATATCTGAATACACCTTGTTGAATAATCCAACATCAGAAGAGTTTACACTACCATCTAGTGGTTCTATCAGGGAAAAAACATTTGCTTCCTTCAAAATGTTTCATCTAGATAGGCAATCTGGTATATTTTATTCTGAGGGAAAATAGGCTAAGAGCAATAAAATAAACATCTTTGTATACAGTAGACCATGGTGGACAGATAATTAGATTAAAAGTCTGAAATCTGATTTTCTATTCTTCATAGCTTTGTAATTTTGGACAAGGTAACCGGTTTAGGTGATCAGGGTTGTTCTTCAAGATTGTTTTTCTCATTTGTAAAATAAAATGACTGCGCTAAATTGGTGTTTTTCAGGGGACAAATTATAACACAGTAGTTATACAATAGATTTAGTAAGTAATTACCAGAATTTTAAAAAAATTAAATATAACAAAAATCTGTATCAGAGGTTATTTGATGAAGTAAATAAATGTACGCATATGTGTTGCATAAGAATGTTTCCAAGAGCACAATATAAAATGTATCTGTTACTATGGGTCACAGACAAAAAATGTTGGAAAGTCTCTAAGATTCCTTAATGCTCTAAATTCCACGTTTCTATAAATTGTGGCTATGAGTCCTGTCCCAATTTCTCCTCTAGGGACGCAAGCACAGTGGCCAAGAGTATTCTCTGCCAATAGATTGGACTTATACGGATGACTCAAGGCACTTATTAAATATTGGTCAAGCATAAATTACACAGGAGACAGACAGGCATTGCACGAATCACACACGGTTTATTTACCAGAGTTCAGACCTCGGCAGGCCACCCGGAGATCCACTCTGACAGACATACACATTGGACATTGAATGTTGCAGCTGTGGCTCGGCATCTTGTAGAGGCCCGGGCTTGTGGCTCACGGTTCGGACCCAGGGTCCAAGGCAGAGCCCAGAGTTCAGGCAGGATGCAGGAAAGGGAGCGGAGAGCGACAGTCTCTGGAGGGGCAGACAAGCGGCTCTAATCTCCTTCGGAGCTTGCTCCCTTTTATGTGCTCAAATAGGCATCTTTAGTGTGTCTTCTGTGTGTCTTAACAGTGGGTCCCAGGAGTCCTGCTATCTGGTCTTACTTGTGGAGTACAAACTTCTCTATCTCTTAAATGCACATCTCTTTTAAGGGCGTTTACACTTCATTTCACTCTCTAATATGTCACACTCAATTCTTATTTTATAGTTATATTTTGTCCTTATTATTACTATAACAAGTCCTGACTCAGAATACTGATAAGGTTTTTGAATCTGTTTAATTTATATCTGATATTTTATAGACTATTCTGTTAACCAGCGGGGTGGCTTTGTTTCTCTCCAACAGTAACTTAAAGACTCTAGTCTGGCCAACATGGCTCAGTGACTGAGTGTAGACTTATGAACCAGGACATCATGGTTCAATTCCCCATCAGGGCACATGCCCAGGTTATGGGTTTAATACCTAGTGTGGGGTGTGCAGGAGGCAATCAATGATTCTCTCTCATCACTGATGTTTCTATCTCTGTTTCTCTTGCTTCCTCTCCGAAAGCAATTTTTAAAAAAAAATGTTTTAAGAATCTTGACTGAAATAGATAAAAATATTTACCTAGTTCTATTATGTGTTCTGTTTTATTTTCTTTCTCCAGAGACTACTACCAATCTTCCTAATGTAATATTTCTCAAAATAATGGTCCAGGAATCAAATGCTTTAGGAATGCTTATTTAAAAATACGAATTTTTGTTTTCCTATCCCACTGTTAGACCTACTGAATCAGGACCTTGAAGCAAGGAGTCCAGTAATTTGCACTATCCTCAAGTAAACCTAGGTGATTCCTATGTGTCTTAAAGCTTGAGAAATACTAGTTTAATTTCCAATGACATTTCCAAGAAGAAAGATCTTAGCAAGTAATTTTGTTGATCCCTGTCCATCCTAACATTCTTTGTGCTATCTCATCCTTTTCTCCACTTACCTCTTCCAAAAGGAGAAAATCCTTGCTTATTTTCATCTCAAGAGAACAGATCTCTAATACCCACAGAGAATTAGGCCAATGGAAGCCCCAGCAATTTTCAGACATAAAATCTATAATATCTAACATACCACCTGAGACCAATTTTATTTTTAATATATTAGCCTATACTTAAAAGATATTAGACAAAATTGCTCCCATGCATAGTCATGCTTGTTACTCTTAAACAAAGGCCAAATCCTTTTTCTTCCAAATTCCTAAATAAATACTTATGAATATTAATGGTTACATACATCCTTACTACTCAAAGTATCATCCCTATACCAGTGGTCAGGAAACTCATTAGTAAACAGAGCCAAATATCAACAGTACAATGATTGAAATTTCTTTTGAGAGTCAAATTTTTTAAACTTAAACTTCTAACACCACTTCTTCAAAATAGACTCGCCCAAACCATGGTATTTTGTGGAAGAGCCACAATCAAGGGGCTAAAGAGCTG